>PYUH01001407.1:203174-248755 GCA_016808085.1 Suaeda aralocaspica
TAAACTAGTTATGGATCTTGCATCGAACGGGTATCCTCCTTAAAAATCATCGCCCTATTGGGCACCAACTTGGGAGCAACTCCAAGAAGGTATTACTATGTCACTTAAAGTGACAGATATCCATCGCATTAAAAATAGAAAAGAGTACAACGTTTTGTACTCCAATTAAAAGTCATAGATTACTGTTCCATACGACTCCCCCCATTATTCATACCAAAGGTATATACGTTCCAAGAGTTTGATGCAAGCCCTCTTACACTTTACGTAATTAACCGGTTTAACAATATTATAACTCACATAAAGACATAAATTAAATCAAGCCAATTAGATTATCTTCAATTTAAGATGATTTAAAATTAATCTTATGTGTGTCCTTTTATTAAACTGAACTTCTTTTATCACACATTAGCTATGAGTGGCTAATTACTTACTTTCTTCTTGACCACTCATTAAACTGTGAGTGGCAACATGTCAAAAATAATTACTCATGACTCCTTTATATCATAATCATAATCATAATATTATTATTATTATTATTAGTATTATTATTATTATTAATTGCTGATTAATATATAAATCAAATATCGATGTGTCAATACATCCGACGCATTTCAAAATATAAACCGACAGTAGTCATTCAAAGAAAGTTAAATTAAAATATTGTAGTTAAAAACATCCATAACAAATAATTTAACCTAAAAATGAGTCTTAAACTATTCCTAAACATGTAATAGTCTTCATTAAATTCTCCATCTTCAATCTCGTTGCTTACTTGCTTACGTTGCCTATAGCTTACCCCAACGAATGGTTATGATCATTATCTTGGTCCTACAAAAATTTTAAAAAAAATTAAATTAGTAAAGATAGTAGTGATGTAAAGTTCACAATATTGTAAAAGTTTTGAAGAATCCATGAAGGTTCATATAACATAATAATGTAAAGTGTCTTGGATCTGCTATAATGACAAGAGTTGACAGTAATAGTGTAGACTATCATGCGGTATATCTATTGCAACAAATTACTGAAATGAAAAAGGAATGCAATTGCATTAGGGTATCTATTGCAAATTTCCAATAATTGCAACAGGTTGCTTTTGACTTTGGGAATTGGGGCTTAACCAAAAGGGTAGAGTAAGAACTGAACTGAAACAAAAGAATATCTCACAAATTTAAGTTTGGAGTTCGGACAGCTTAGTAATAACACTACAACTTAAACAAGTACTATGATTGAAAATAATTGTATCCCATAAGAGACCATGGCATACTATATATATAGTATGCACAACAGTTATGCCGCCCACCTCCCTCTACTCACTTTCTCTAAAGACTTTTCAGGTACTCACAAATTAAAACATTATCAAGAGAAATCAATTACTAGTCAAGCCACTTCACTGACAAGCAACATTGCCATGAAGTGGTGAGCACATATGACCGTAGAAAAAGAGTCATGATCAAGAATTACTATGGTTGACTAGTTCCCCTAAGCTCTAATATATAATCTGTACATAAGTATGTACATAAGTATTTAGACATACCTTTGATCAAATGCAAATTAGAATAGTTCAATCACCGAAACATGAAGAGAAATTTATGGCGAAATAAAACATGCTCATACTCCAATTCAATAAATAAAACATAGTGATCGTTTATAAGGATGAAAATTACAGACCAAAATCACTGAAACGCCACTTTGGCATAAGCAGAAACTCAACATACTCTTGTGCTCCTTCCTCTGTTTTGTGCAATTGCAACACCAACGGTTTCCTCGTCACAATTCCTAAACATTAAATTCTTATAATTTGTTCAATTATTACACATCATGATGAATGTCTATACTGTCATGCTAATACAGCCACTCATCATGTAATAATGCATAATTTAATAAATTAATTAAAAATAGAAAACATACTTATTTATATGCATCTACTATGACAAATGTAGTCATCCAATGAGCAGGTCACTTGAGTTTGTTTTCTAGAATAATTCAGTGCTTCTGAAGATTAGGTAACCCCTATTGGCCTTTAATCTTTTGTAACCCCCATCGAGCACATGTACAACCAACTATTAGCCACACAACATCCCTCTATACTCAAAGACGCCCCTCTCTCCCACCCCAAAGCACTTTGTAGGTTGAGTGAAATTAGAAAAAATCATATTGATACTCACTGCAAGTTGTCCAAAACATCAATAGCATATGACAACAATAATAAAAAGTGAAACAACTGAAAATAAACTTCTTATATAAAGAATGTAGCATCCTTAAACACATATCAGCAACTTCAGTGCAAATTAATATTAAAACAACCCAATTGGATTATGACCAAATAAAATTTGCATATACTTGCTTTTTTTCTTCTTTTCCTTCACCTAAAAAATGAAATAACTGACATAATCTCTAATCGTATTTCACTCACATAATTAATCAAATCAAACTGATGTCTTATTTTCATATAAGATATTAATCATGTGTCTGTTCATATAAAAGATAAAAGCAAGTAATTTGAACTACTACTAAGTCACACAAAACTAGTAACTCTATTAAAAAAAGTGAAAAAACACTCAAAATATCTAAAATTGAAACTGAATTGTGAGTTTTCCATATCGTCATTTAATAAATTAGAATGGAATTACAACTCAAATCCAATTCACATCTAAAAAAAGAAAAAGTAGAAGTAGAACCATAATAGTGAGTGAACAAATCGATTACAAAAAGCGAAATAACTAAAAAGCGAAGCAAAATTCAAGCAGTATTGATTGATTATACAAGATAAATAGCAACTAATCATGAAAAAACAACACTTAGGAAAAGATCAAGAGCTTATTAGAACCAAAAACCATACAAATAAAAATCAAAATACAAATAAACATTGCTCATTATTCAAGGAATTTCCTTCTTCGAAATTGACTCTAGGATAAAGAGTTTTTCGCCGCCGTTGGCCACATTCATCGCGGATCAGAGTCGTCGTTGGCCACAGTCGTAGCCGATCACAGTCGTCGTTGTCGGTGCTACTGAAATCAGATTTGATTTTCATAAATTTTACACGAAAGAAAACAAATATATTGACTTACAAGATCAATATTGATACCAATTTGAGGCAAAATAAAAAAATTAAATCTAATTTCTTCTCAGACAAGTGGGGGTGAGCATTATTAGAGAGTAATGCAAAGAATCGAACTATCTTGAGACTTGAGAGTATAACCCTTTATATTTCTTTGTTTTTTTTTTTTCATTTTGTTTATACGTCTATAATGTGATATGTAATTTTGCATATCATAATAACATTTTAGGGTAATATGTTAGAAGTTTCGGGTAAGACCGTTTTTTTATATACAGTAAGGGGTGGTGGTAATAAAGTTCTCTACTTATTTACAAAAATGTCATGTGATTTGCTACTTATTCATATCAAAGTGATTTACTAAATATTATCTCTATATTTTATAGGGTGAGTTTATTTTTAGTTAGAATTTTTTTAAGGAGAAACTTTATTAGGTGAGTATAAAAACAAATATTAGGGACGATTTGAATAGGTAGTAATTTTTTTATTTCCGTCACTAATCTCGCGATTGCTTTGAAAAGTTTGTCTCAAATCAAAATGATAAGATAGTGAATGTGAAAAACTAATGAATATATACAATCTCACTTCATAAAATATGAGATATATGATCTTCAAATAAAAATTGAGTATAACTATAAGTCTATAATGCAATATATATATATATATATACTAACAATAAAATTTATCTAGAAATAAACATTGACTCGCTTTGAAATTATAGTTAATCAAATGCATTTTTTTAACGATTTGTTGGTTTTTTATAAGAAACATAATTACAAGTCCTAATGTTTATAATAATTTCTCTGATAACGAGGAGTACCTTCAATTCATGTTTATCAATTATTGTGACTGCAAAACATGCAATAAGAAAGTGTTACTATGAAAGTGTTACTTATCAAACAGTGTTATCACACATGTTTTACTCATCAAATAGTGTTACGTTAATGTGTTACCTATGAAAAAAGTATTACCATGATAGTGATACAAATAAAAAAGTGTTACATTAAAGTGTTACCTTAAAAGAAGTGATACCTTAAAATGTTACATATTATAAAGTGTTACTTTTTAAAATGTGTTAAAACTTTAGTGATACCTAATGTCATTTATGTTGTAGTGAATTAAGTTCATGTTGGGAGGTTGATGCTTGAGTATTGCACCTATACCAAGTAATGAAGGCATGGATAATGTCCTCCCATGTTGCGGTTTCCTTGTCAGGAAGAGAAAAGAACCATTTTTAGCAAACAGGTTCCAAAAAGAATGAAAAGATTAAAAATTGACTTTATGACTACTAATGAGTGACCATGATCTATATCAGACTCTCTCTTCGAACGTGTTTAAAGGTCCATGCAAAACTAAAGCCCAAGTTAAACATATAAACACACAATATATAGATTGGCACATTGTCACACCTAGCATGAGGTCAAGTCCAAAGCTAGCCAAGGTTCTAAGAGGGTGACTACAAGTAAGGCTTAAGGTGTCCAAAAGGTACCATGACTAGGATGTGTCCAACTATCCACACCACAACTTAGTGGTGATCCAAGTGGGACATCCATTATGAGCCACATAGGTCATGTGGTTCACGCGTCATGGTTGGGATGGACTTCGATTAAGGAATAGCCTTAGGTAGTTCACCTAACCATCCTTAAAAGAAGTCCCATGGAATTTATCTTAAGTATAGAACATACTTTAAGAGACGTGAATCCTGAAGCAAATACCCTCACATGGGAATTGCATGCATTACGCCTAACAAACTAATTCAAAATTATAATTATGAAATTACGAGACCTTTTGAGTTTCTTCCACTTTCCATTAAAATTAAGAGAATATCCCTAGTGGAGTCGCCAAACTGTGGACCTGGGGCCTTCGTGATCCTACCCATGTGCCCTTTTTATAGACATCGAATGTTATTTTCACGTATTTTAAAGAATTAATTTTATATTTTATTGGAATATTTTTAGTATCTTCATTAAAAAATTAAGTTTAACAAATAAATTAAAGAAAGAAAAATTTAATTAATTGTTACTTAAAATAATTATTTTTATGTTTTCTAAAGTTTATAAGTTATGTTTTATGTCACTTAAAATTTTATTAAATATTTTAAGAAGTGTTTAATTTTAGAATTTTCAAAGTTTCCTTCATTGTTATAAAACAATGGCACAAAAATAATTTCAAACATGAAGGGTATTATATAATTTCACCAAAACCTAATTTGGGCCTATAAATACCTCTTAAAACCAAAATTTTCACATTTAAAATGCATAGTTGTGTTTTAGGATTTCAGAAAAAAAAAAACAAAAAAAATTCGAACTCCCTCACGCGCCACTCCTTCTTTGCCCCCCTCGTCGCCACCCCCTACACGCCGGCCACCACCACCACTTGCCGGAACCTCTTTCTACCGGCCACCTCCTCCCTCTTGTTTGGTATAATTGTCGAAACCCTATTATAAAAAAAAAAAAAACTGTTTTCCTATTTTGTTTTAATTCAATCTTGCATAATTTCATGTTCATAATTATGTTTTAGCATGTTTTATGGTTTTAATCATGTTTTACAAAGTTATGATCATGTTTTAGAATCTGAAATTCATGTTTAAAAGTGATTCATGAAAAAAAAATTAGGTTTTATAAAGTTATGAAGTTTTTATTTTTATGATCTTTAATACTCTAAACTTTCATATGATGATCATAGTTTGTTGTGGTATTAATTTGTGATGATTTTATGAGGTTGAGATTTGTATTTAAAGGTTTTTAAGTTAATTAATATTGCAGTCGAATTTTTAATAGTATGAAATTTAAGAGTAAAAAATATAATGAACGTGTTTTAAAGCATAAAAAATTATTTTAATGCATAGTTTATATGTATGATGATATTATAAGTTTCTAAAAGTGTTTTGTGCTTGATTTATGACGTTTTTAGTAAGGTTTGATGAGTTTTAAATTAATATATTTTGCTGTAAATATTTATTAACATGTGTTCATTCATAGTAAAAATAGTAACACATGAAATAACAAGTTATAATTGTTTTTAACACACCAAAATATTATATGACGATCTTAGGACATGAATCTAATGTTTTAGGGTCAAATTATAATATTTAGAAGGGTTTTAAAGAGTCTTTAAAGCAACTTTACAAAGCTTCCTGAAAGGGACAATCGTATATATATCAAAAATAACCTACAACTCTAACTAATGCAGATAAGAAAATAGGGGATTGAAACTACAAGGAAGCAAAGAATTTCTACTAATTCAAAAAAGTTATTACGCTATAAAGGGCTTTTCAGTAGTAATTGACTATGACACTAATTACTACTAAGAAAAGAATTAAACACGAAAATATATCAATAAACTAAACCTAGGACATCGGTTCACCACGAATCAATCAAAAAATGAACTGAGTAACGATTAATTAACAGATTAATGACTTCTGAATTAAGGCTCACTAATTCTCTCGAATCTAGACTCCAAAACTTCTCTAAGGGCTCTCGCTCACTTAGACTGGCTTTGCCTATTATCCCTGTAATCTAATTGTGGTAATTTACCTCTCGGCATCAACTTCGACAATATCAAACAAACAATCAAAACTAACCAAAATTTAATTGAAAGCAATCGTAACTGATAATAGGAATTCAAAAATAACATGAATCAAACGAGTTAATCATCAATCAAAACATTGAAATTAATCCATGGATTTCCTAACCCTAGAAACTAAACTACTTACACATATTAAAAACTATGGATATCAAATTAACACTAGAAACTAAAACTATAAACATAATTAAATTGAATAAACTAATTAACATAAATTAAATAAACAAAGAGCATAAATTCTAGGGCATAAAATAAGATCTAAAAGTAATTAACTAAAACTAAACTATTACTAAATATTACAAACTAAAAATATAAATCGAATAATGAAAACAACAAAAGAAGTTGAATAAAACCTGAAATTGGAATTGTATTGAATGAACGATTGAGTTTGAACAAAGTAACTTATAGAGAGAGAAACTGAATGAAATACTAGGCTCTAATAATAACAATGTGAGTGTAAAGCCTAAAAATAATAGTTGTTGATACATAAGCCAAAAATCCCGAGCTTAAAATGAGAAAAAGCCCATTCGGATGAACCGCCTGGCCAATCAGGCGAAATCTGTACGGTCGGGCACAAAATACTAGTCAAAAAGACCTTGGAAGCAATTCGTCCGACTGCCCGGGCGCGATCATTGGTTTCTCCCCAAGAGCTTCAAAATTTCTAAGTAAATTCCGCTCGACTGACCTGGTGGATTCTACCCGAGTGCCCGAGCGAAATCTTTTCTTCACCACGAAGAGGACAAATCGAAGTCTAATACTTCCAGGTTATATCATGCATGGCTCCCTGAATACTTCATCACTAACTCATGGCTCCTCATACTTAGTCGTAGCTCATACTTCTAGGTTATATCATGCATGGCTCCCTGAATACTTCATCACTAACTCATGGCTCCTCATACTTAGCCGTAGCTCATAACTTTGCCTTGAAATCAATGCAACAACACCGAAATCCTGCAAAATGTCACTAACAGCACAAACAACTCCATGCAATCAAATATTAGCCAAAATAGCTCTAAAGAGCCAAGGTTAGAGTCAAAATAAACTGGGAACGTGGGAAAAATATATGAATAAAATGCACTTATCAAACTCCCCTGAGCCAAGCCTTTGCTTATTCTCAAGTAAACAAACCAAACCGAACAATGACTTCATCATCCCTTTTAATTTATAAAACACAACCAACTCAGGCAATTCCGAGCATGAAATTTCCTAAACCAACCCATCAAAATCCCTTGATCGTTATACACGTACATCAAAATCAGAGGCCAAACATGCAAGAAATAGAGATTGATGACTAGAATAGCTCACAAGATGTCACTTCACACATTTTGTTGAGCATATAAACAATGTAGCTCACCCTCGCCTCCTAACCAAAAGCAATGTGTAATGCAAATGCAAAGAAGTGTTTAAATGCAAATATTGAGAACCAAACCCATACAGCACACCTCATCCACATGTTTAAGAGCATTCACTCAACCTAATGCAATGTCAACTCGAAATGCTTGCAATACTCACAAGCCTTGGAAATTGACTCACTTCACAAGAACTAAAAACATGTACATACTGATAAAAAAAAAGTCTTTATTAAGCTTATAACATGGCTAGGGTGATGGGTAGGATAAATTCGGGATACTTTGGCGGAAAATGCTGGCTATATGCATATGAAATTGAAGAAAAACCATCAACAACACCATAGTATAACAACAACATCTCCAAAATTCAACTCCAAATATTTTGAAATTCACATCACACCATAAGATTTACAATTCAACAACATCCTCAAGTAGGGGTGTTCATGAGCAGGTACCGTGTTTTTAGGTACCCAAAATTGCGTGTAACACTCTGGAATTTCCTAACTTTCTACTATATATTTTTTCGAAAAACATAGTATAAATATTAAAGAATTACAATTATTAAAACTCTAATAATGGAAAAACTAAAGTATTACCACCACCGTGATAACGACTAAGGCATTTAACAAAGTACTACAGCGGAAGTCTTAAAACCAAAACCTATTTAAAACTGAACTTCAAAACAAATCTCAAACCAAAATTCAAATCAACATCCAAAATAAAAACCAACTTAAAACTTTATTACACTTCAGAACCATTTTAATGACCCTTAAAAACCAAAACTAGAATCTTTGAAAATAAACAACATCCAAATAAAGTTTAGTACAAACAATAAAATTAAAACTACAAACTACACAACAAGCGCTTTCTCTCCTGCCCAACATGAAATGACATATGCCTACTTGTACCTGTAGCTTTTCTTATTCTAGACAACTACTCACCAACAAGTGGGTCATTGTAGGGCCAAGTCCAAGACAAAGCCGTGCCCACAAAACAAACAGTCAGCAAAGCTGAGTACATAACTACTAAAGACTATGCAACAAAGCAACAAATGGCGAGTGAGAGGGAAAGCCTACTAACAAGTTAAACACAAAGACGATCCCTAAATCAAAACAAAAACAACAATTGAAAATCTCCAAATGAAAAACAACGATAGAAAGCCTCTAATCGAAAACCCCCCAATCAAAACAACAAACAAACACAAACACAAATCCAAACCCTCCATCAAAAACCACAAACACATGCACAATAACAAAACAGAAGAACAACGAGAACGACGATGAAATAGAGTGAGAGAAGAAAAAGAGTGACGAAGGGAACGACGAGATTTGTGAGGAGGAGAAGAAGAGTGAGGAGGGGAAGAAGAAGAGATTTGTGAGAGATGTGAGGGTAGGAGTGAAGATAAGATAAGACAAGATAAGATAAGGCTCGTCAAATAAAAAAATGCGGTTGTTTTGGTATGGTCGTATTAGTATCATTTCTACACTAAAACGATACTAATGGCTACAGTTAATATATGAAATGGTATTCTTATCGTTTTTTTTAGAAACGATCCTAATAGGATAACTATAAGTATCTTTTTTTTTTTTGGGAAACGATACTAATAGGTGTCCTATTAGCATGGGTTTTTACAAAAGCGATAGGATTAGGGATCTATTAGCATCGTTTTTTAAGAAACGATAGTAATAAGGCACGTATTGGTATCGCTTTATTAATAAACGATACCAATAGAGACATATTAGTATTTTAAGAAAGGATACTAATAGGGCGATAACAATAACAACTTTTCCACTAGTGAGAGCATTCCAATTTAATCTTATAAAATTTATACTGCTCCAACAAGGAATATCAATATAATATAAAATCATGTTTCTAGTAGAACTTGTCATGCACATCAATTCATAATTCAAACAAGCATAACAATGTTTCATACCATAAAGGATCATCCAGGCACGATTTCTAATTCTTATATTTGTCTTTAATACTTACGTACCTTGTGAAATAGTGGTGCTCTGCCACAACTTCTAAAAGTTGACTAATTCAAAGTCTCCTATATAAAGAAAACCGAAACTAAGTTAACATCTTGCTGACTAAGTTCTACAACAACTCTAAACTAACTTCTATATTGGAAACTTGTCCAAAACATTCCTTATATGGTCTCTATTCAATTCCATACTTCACTTAAATTTTTTATTGCAAGATTAATTGGTTTTCAGGACTTATTTATACTTTATAAAATCTCAACATAATTTTTTTGTCACTTTGGAAAAGTGGTAGCAATTTATAATAATCAAAGCTCCTTGAAAAATCTCGAAAACAACACAAATAAATCATACAATGTATTACTTAATTTATATGATCAATTCATGCGAATTACATACTTTAAAAGCCTAATTATTCACTTTACAAAATCTGGACAGCATGTTAACACGCTTAAAATCATATGTAACATCATAGAATCAATATGTGATCATACTAGTATAATATGAACATTTAAAACTTATTTTAACTTGTTTTTATAAAATTTTCAAATATATTAATTAACTTTATAACTCATAGGAAACTTATAAAAACATCATAAATGCATCATAAAACTCTTTTATAATCAACTAACATCATTATGAAACCAATCTGTGCTTTAGAATAATTTTTCATAAGCAAAAAACATGTTCATAATATTTATTCTATTGAATTTCACGATTACAAAATTTGGACATCAATTTATTTTATGTTTAAAGCCTTTAAAAATCAATCTAAACTTCATAAAATCATCATAAATTCACTCAACAACAATTCATGATGATAATATTGAAAAACTCATAAAAATCAAGAATTTCATTACTTTATAATCCCTAATCTAAAATTTCATGAACAACAATTTAATTCATGCTTTAAAACAAATTATAACTTCATAAAACTTGATTGAAACTTATAAAATCATGATTAAACATAAATATAAACATAAATTTGCAAAATTAAATCAAAAAGAAAGAAAAAGAAAATATTTTTTTATACTTGAGATTACTGAAACTAAGGGGAGGATGAGGTGGCCGGCGGAGAGCGATGGCGGCCAGTAAGCGGCTCTGGCGGAAAGCAACACGAGTTTTAGTTTTAGTTTTTTTTTTTTTTCCTTCTTCCTCGCCAAAACCGATCACCCTTTTTTTCTCTCTTTCTCTCTCTAAATTTTGGAATCCTAATCACAATTATGAAAGACGAAATCTGAAAATTTGGGTTTTAAAGGGTATTTATAGGCCCCAAAGTAGGATTTGGTGAACCCCATAATTATCCTAAATAGTTGAAAATACTTTTATGCCCTTGCCTTAAATTAAATTAGGAAACTCTTAAAATTTCTATTTTTAGAAACCTTCAAAATATTTTATAAAACATAAAATATTATTCATAAAAAAAATAACTATTTTTAATTAAAATTATTTAAATTCTTTTGTTTAATATTCTTATCGAATACAAGTTTTTCAAAAAATATTAAAATTACACGTATAAAATACAAAAATAATTGCTTAAAATACTGGGTATTACAGTGCGGGTACCTGAACATGCGGGTAGTGATATTTACTACCCATTACCTACCTGGAAAATCCGGGTACCCGCAAATCGGGTATCAGAATTAAACGGGTCGGATATGCGGGCACCCGAGTTGTGTCAATCGTAGGGAGACAATAATGTTAATATATTTAACTTCAATACTTAATAAAGAAATCAAATTCCATTGTTAATATAAGATCAAGTTACATATTGACATTACAAAAAAATAGTACGTAAGATATACTTTAGGCTAAAGATTATCAATTATTTTTTGTTTGAGACAAAAGTATATCAATATTACTATAGTAAAAATATATACATAAACACATTATAAGTAAGGGAGAAAGTGAGGGTTTAACAAACGAAATGAAGCAGGCTATGATTAGCCAAGTGAAGAAACAAGCTGTAGGTACTAGGTAAGAAAGAGGAAGATAAATTAAAGAGGCAGTAGCAGCAACATGATCATAAAAATAAAAGCTAACAAAAGAAGATCACTACAATAAGTCAATTGTCTATATTTTGAAGAAGCTTAGTCTTAGCGGGTTTTCGGGTACCCGAAAAAAAATTTTCATTACCGTTATCCGACCCGATAAAAGGTCAATTTTAGTGGGCCGGGTATCCGACTTGGAAAAACCAAAATTTTTAAATGAAAATACCCAAAAATTTGAAGCGGGTTGTCGGGTAGTCGGGCCGGGTAATCCAGATCGGGTATTTTTGAACACCCCTATCATCAATTCACAAGCTTACTTTCTTCCTTCTCATATTTCATATTTTTTCATTTCTTTTTCAACATTTTTCATTTTTTAAATTTTCAATAGAAACTTGGGTTCATGACTCTTAATGACTAGCCTGTAACATAGACTAAGTCATCACACATACATAACTGGGCTTACTATAAAATATAATTTTTCAACTTCATTTTTTTATGCACTAGCTATGCTAGACATTGGTATTCATAGCCTTATTGGGAAACATGTCATTAAAACACAATGATTCCAACATATTTTTCCACATCCTCCACAACTTCAACAACTGCATAATAACAACAAAGGTACTCCACCAATCTCCCCCATGCAAGCCAAGCTTGGGTATACATATAAATAAATAATGAAGCACATCCAATAGGGTTGTAATGTGGCTACAATGCAAATGAAGGGTAAAAAATTCAAACAAGGATCAAGGGAAAATATGTAACAGAATACCTAAAGTTGAGAAATCTGAAAGGTCCTAAAGAATTGAAAGCCTTTTATCATTCGCAATATGTAACACACTAAAGCCAAGTTACTAGAGTCAAGAGCCAAAACATGGATCAAACAAGCACCGATAACTAAGCACACAAGAAAAGAAATAAGCATTTAATAATGTATGCGGCTTAACTCCTCTCGTTATTTTGTCAAGGCCTTTACTCTACACATGGCTATATTGCAAGATATAAAACAGTTTAAAGCTAAATCAGGTTCATGTCCAAGTTGGCAATTCCCAGGACATAGCTCATCTCATGCCTAAATAAATCAGAAAACATTTCGATGAAAATGCGGGGCACATGGAAGTGATCATTCAATCATCCAGCTATACTCAAATTATAATCAAGCTCAACCATTCAATTCATTCAATCAACTAACTAAAAAGCAATAGAAGCTAAACTAAGAAAGTAGTACATTTTTTTGGTCATATGTAAACTTCAACTTCGAATAAGCTGTACAAACCATATGACTATCCTAAGAAAGCAATAAAACTATACTAAGAAAGAAAATAAAACATACCTCCGCCAGCCGGACTCAGCAATGTCCTCAGTGCGGGAAAGGAGAAAAGGTACCAACTCGTCAATCTGAGTCCTCAAGGAACTCATCAGTATCACCTTCCTCATCATCATCATCATCATCATCATCAGCACCACTAATCCTATTGTTACCCTCTCCAGCAGCACCATATTTTGATGCAAGAACCAATGACAAGATTAACAATGTAATAAATTTGTGCAACAACGACAAGATTAGCAAAGGTGCAATCAACTTCGAAGGTTTTGATGTCAATGGCAAGTATGTAACCATAGGTGAATTAATTGAATATGGGGATACAAGCTATATGGGTGCATCAAGGGTAGGGATTTGCGTGTGTATGATCAAATACACCTAGGGTGGCACGCAAATCAAGGAAAGAATGGTGGATTTTGGGGAACAAAATGGTTTTTGCCTATGGGTTTTTTCCCACGGCATTTGCTAGGGTTTTTTCTCATTTTAGGCATTGAGCCTTTTATTTCTTGATGAGTCTTGATCATAATTTACAATCTTAAAGACATGGGAAATGACTTCTTGAAGGTTTCTTGATTAAAAGATTGAATCTTGAAAGGTTTCTTGAAGATTTAAGGCAAAAATGGACGAACAATCTTGGCGGAAATTTTTGGCGATCTTTTAGGGTTTTTGGTCCTTTGAATTTTTATGTAATTCTGGTTGTAATTTGTTGATTATCTTGTTTTTTAGGTTGTTAGAAAGTTTTTTAATATATTTTCTTGTTTAGATAAGTTTGTTAACAAGATAAGACACTATTACATTAAAGAGCAAATGCAACATAATAATGCAACGGTTTAAGATAATGCAACACTTGCAGCAACGGTTGGCTTGTAATGCAACGACCTAATGCGACGGTGTGGCTCTAAAGCAACGACTTATGGCAACGGTTATTGTAACCGTCACGTTATCCAACCTAATGCAACGGTTTTTTGAACTTTATGCGACACCTTTTGGAAACAGTTGCATTTGTTGAAATTAGCTGTTGCCTTTGATAAATTGGTGACCTAGCAAAAAATTAAGAATTATAATGGCGCTTTGTTTCCCTCTCACCTTAATATTTCACTTCTACTCTCCTCTCTATTAAGTTTCTTTCCACTGAAATTCTAACCACCAAATTTCTTTCTTTTAAAATATCCTTCTAGTAACCAGCCACCACCGATGTCGAACCACCATCTCACCTTCCCCAACAATACAAAAAACCATTTAAACCACCCTCCCCACTTACCTGCGCGCACCGACTCCACGACTTGCCACCCAACTAACAAACACCTCGACTCTCCGCCGGTCTGATTTGTTGATTTGCATGCATTCAAAAATTTGATTCAATTCGGTTCACAATTGCGAATTTTGATTCGGTCTGTTTAATTCGGTATGTTTTATTCAGTTGTTTCAGTTGTTTTAATTCGGTATGTTTTATTCAGTTCACAAACTGTACAATTTGAACTGAGGTTAGCGATGATGGAGGAAGAGAAAGGGTTATGGGAAGTGAGATGGTGAAGAAATTAAAGAGTGCGAGAAAATTCCTATTCTGTTTTTAAAGTTCTAATTCCTATACTTTTTGTAATTCTGGTTATTGCAGATTTCTAGGGCTTTTCTATGTTCTTTCGTTTCCCTTAATTTGTTATGATTTCGTGTTTTCACATAAAATTACTTTACGCAACAGTTGTTGTTGGTGGTGGTGGTGGTGGGGTTGAAGGTTTAATTCGTTGGTTTCTTTTTATTTATTATTTTGATTTTATGTTGAAAGATTTTTTAAAAATTATTGTGAGTGAATGATTTTTATATGATTTTTGTTTGATATTATGATGAGAGATGAATGACTTTTAGATGAATGCAGTAATTTTAAAGATTATGGTTGTAGTATCTTAAAAGTTTATTTGAGAATAAGCTTTGCTACTTTGGCTGTTTTGTTTGCCTGTGTAAACATCTTAATTTTCAATTATTTGATATTGTTTATTTGTTATGATGATGTTTTTTTTGTTAGGTTCATCTATGAATTGCCTTTGAATTCATGATAAATTTATGATAGAATTAGCAGAAGTTATTAATCATTGAATCAAATTTAGTTAACCTGAATTGTTGTCGGGATTCTGAATATGAACTCTATTTACTGCCTAATTATGTTGAACTTGTGATGAATTATTCATCAACATAGAGGTAATTATGTTGAACTTTTGCCTCTATACAATTTGAACTCTATTCTGGTTATTTAGGTTTTGTTTCGGATGAATGAGGCTTAGAAGAGTAGCTTTAAAGCCTAAGTATAGCTAGATTGAATTGAAGAATCTTGTTCATGTGTTTGTTGTCGGAGATTAGAAGCATTCTGATATAGCAGATTTAATCTATTTTTCTGTATGGTTAATTTTGCGAATATTGTTTGGTAGTGATGAACCCTAACTCCATCTTCTATCACTAACTCTCCACGACACTGCCACAACCTTCTGCTACGTCGATCAGCATCACGACGCCAGCCACAACGCCGGTAAAATTTTTTAGGATTTTAATTAACAACGGTTTGGTGTTTGTTTTGTCTCAAGTGAATATTCATGGTGGTCAGCACTTATATATTTGTTCAAGCTTTCGGATTTTGCACCCGAAATGTCCCCTTTGAAAGTTTGTACACGAAATTGAGCTTGGACTAGTTTTTTAAAATTAATTTAGTTGTTATGTTCGAATTGAATAGCCGCAATGTCAACTCTGAAATGGTTCAATAATGTTTGATACTTCAGGTTATTCTTAGTTTATGCGCCTGATACATTATAGTGGTTAATTATCTGTATTTTTACTAATACTGTGCCCAAGACTAATTATTTTCTATTCCTTGGTTATCATTACGTACTACAAATCATTTTTTCAGCTACAAAATCTTTACTATGAAATCTGATATAGAGATTAAAGATTGATATACTGATGGCAGGTTATTTCCTTAGTAAGATTTTCCATCCAAATATTGCAAATAATGGTGAAACTTGTGTTAATACTTTGAAAAAAAATTGGAACCCAACTCTGGGATTGCGACATATCCTTTTGACAATTGTTTAGGCATCTGGTTGCTTTTGAATTCTGAATTTCTCTTACCCTGTTAATGTGGTGATAAAATTCTTTAGTTGAATACTTGAAAAGGATCTCAATCGCAATTGTTTTCAGGAGTACATTGAAACTGGGTATAGAACATTTTAGTATGCAAGTGCTCTTAATCTATCATGAACTACACCTTTGAAAACATACTACATTAGTTTACTTTCTTTGTTGTATTTCATAGCCCATAATAAATTGAAGGGAGCGTAAATGGTATAAAACATAAGAAACTGAGAAGTGAGAATAGTAGCAAACCAATGTCTAGTATCAAATATATTTGGCGTTACTTTTTATGACGAGGATATCTCTGATGATTTATCTGTTGGAATTCTCTGAACTGATTTGCCTGAATCTGTTTCTGTCAGGATTAGAAATTTTGCTATATCTGTTTTAGGATAGTCACATAGACATGTAGGTCATTCACTTTAGGACATATTTAAGTGAGAGATATAGTTTAGTTGAATAGTTGCAAACTAATTTGATAATATATAAATTCAATCTTTTTCACTAACTTTGTTGAGTTATGTAACTTATATTTAGGAACTGATGTATTCAGTACCCTTCAGCTTGCGACTGTGATGACTACCTTTTGCATATATCCTCTCTTTTGTTAGCCTTTATGCCAAGATAACTTTAAGAGAATGCTATCAAGAAGCTTAGGTGATATTCCTCAGGCCATTATATTCTACTTGCAATCCAAATCTGGTGATTATATATAGAACCTTTCTTCCTAGGCAACGTGAGACCATAGTAATATATATAGCATGTCCTTTTTTGTCCCTCTCACCAATTACTTTTTCGTTTCATTTTACATGCAATCGAATTTTCAACTAATAACTATAAAAATTTTAAGGAACAATGGGATGGTGGGAGTTAGCAAAGTGGAGTCATGAATATGAGCACGGATCTGATGAGTAGATTGAAAAAGCATTTGCCACAAAGTCTCAAGGAGACCAAATCCAATGTCTTTGCACTACATGTTGTTACCGTTACTGGCATCGTAGGAATGTTGTAAGGGATCATATAATTTGCAGTGGTTTTTTACCAAGAAAAGAAGAACTTGAATAGTTAGGTGGACATTAATAGAGATAAAGAATACTTGTCAGGAAAAGAAGATGATCAAGTTAGGAATGATGACATGGTAGGATATTTGACTGAAACTTTAAGAGATGAGCCAAATGAAGAGGCAAGAGAGTTTTTTAAGTTGATTGAAGAAGGTCAAGAAGAATTGTATACAGGATGCCAAACATTCTCTAAACTCTCCTTTATCATTCGAGCATTTATTTTCAAGTGCGATCACAAGATGAGCAATGTCACTTTCACTGCCATGTTAAAATTCTTCAAGGAAGTGATACCTCATGCCAAAGTACCCTTATCCTTTCATGAGGCGAATAAGGTAATGAAAGCTTTAGGGTTAGATTACACAAAAATTGATGCATGCCCTAAAGATTGCATGTTGTATTGGGGGGAGCATGCAAATGCAACAAGTTGTCATGTATGTGGCTCTCCTAGGTAGAAACAGAAGGAAAAGGAGACAAATGAGGCCACTGAAAAGGGCCACAAAATTCCAATAAAAGTACTGCGATACTTTCCAATTAAGAAAAGGTTGCAGAGGTTGTATATGTGTGCAGACACGGCAAAGTACATGCAATGGCATTCAAATGGTAGGGAAAAAGATGGCCTGTTACGCCATCCATCAGATGGCCAAGCTTGGAAGGACTTTGATAAGTCATACCCACAATTTGCTAAAGATCCTCGTAATATAAGGCTAGGATTGGCTGCTGATGGTTTTAACCCTTTTAATTCAATGAGCATTGTGCATAGTACTTAGCTCGTTAGCTTGGTCAATTACAACTTGCCTCCTTGGATGGCTAAAAAGTCAGAGTTTTTCATGTTGTCATTGCTTATTCCAGACCCTTACTCACCTGGAAATGACATTGACATTTATTTGCAGCCTTTGATTAAGGATCTTAAGGATTTGTGGGATTTTGGTTTGGAAACATATGATGCGACAAGTAATCAAAGGTTTGACATGCATATTGCCTTGTTTGGTACTATCAGTGACTTTCCGGGTTACGCGATGTTATCTGGTTGGAGTACAAAAGGGAAAAAGACTTACCCTTGTTGCCATTATGAAACAGAATCAAAATGGTTGACAAATAGTCACAAGTATCATTACATGGGTCATCAAAGATTCTTACATGAAGAAAATGCACCTGTTCGATTACAGGAGATGAGGTTGAGGAGCTTCTCAGGAATTTTCCCAAGGAGTTCGGAAAGAAGAAAGGAGAGAGAAAAAAAATGACGATGACCCTAACCCTTGGAAAAAGTTTTCATTACTATTCACATTGCCGTATTGGAAGCATTGTTCTAATCGTCATAATCATGATCCAATGCATATAGAGAAGAATATTTATGATAATGTCATTGCAACATTGTTAGAAAATCCTGGAAAGTCCAAAGAGGCTCGTTGAGATTTTAAGGATTTAAGGGTAATGACAGAGCTTCAACTTATAACATTAGAGAATGGTAGTGAAATGATCCCGACTTCAAGCTTTTCCACGACATCGAAACAAAAGCGGTTGTTTTGTGAAATAATAAAAAATGCAAAACTACCTCAAGGGTATTCCTCTAATATTTCACGTTGTGTTCAAGTTAATGAAAGGAAGATAACAGGATACAAGAGCCATGATGCACATTTTATGATTCACTACTTACTTCCAATTGCTGTGAAGACAACATTGACTAAAGAAGTTGCAAAGCCTTTGATAAGATTGAGTCAGTTCTTCAAAGACATTTGGAAAAAAACAATAGACCCTGTCAATCTTAAAGACCTGCATTCTGAGATAGTTGAAGTTCTTTGCTAATTGGAGGGCATCTTTCCACCTACATTTATCGATATAATGGTCCATTTGCCTATTCACTTGGTGGAAAAAATTAAACTTGGTGGACCTATTGCTTCAAGGTGCATGTATGCAATTGAGAGGTACCTTCGAGAATTGAAATCAGACGTTCGAAATAAGGGTCGTCCAGAGGGATCAATGGCAGAAGGATTTTCTGCCAAAGAATGTGCTAGATTTTGTGCAAGGCATGTGATGAGGCCACCCATTATGAAAGGGAATAATTCATCTGCTTGTCACAATTCTCAATCGTTTCTTCCTAATGTTGGTCATTCTATAAAGGGTAGAGGAAAGACTCGTAAAAAGGATTGTGGGGTCATGATTGACAAACTTACATGGGCTCAAGCGCATCAATATGTTTTATTCAATTGCAATTGTAAAGAAGTTGAGAGATGCATGGCGTAAGTTCACTACCCTACTCTTTTTTCATTTTTCTTATTTTATAACTTGTACTAAGACAATCTTAATTTTAGTGAGCACAAGATTTCAATAAGTTGTCATGGAAAAAGAAAACGGGATAGAGCTCAAAGTCATAGCAAGGATTTCATGGTGTGGTTCAAAGAGACAATTAGTTCCCAGCTTGAACAAGGTCAAACGGTGTTGGATCATGTGAAATGGCTATCAAAAGGACCTTCTTGTGTTGTGAAGAAGCATTCGGGTTATTTTGTTAATGGTTATAAGTTTCATACCATGAAACGTGATGCAACTTGTTTAACTCAAAATTCCGGAGTTACTTTAGGAGCGTTAAATGATAGTTTTTCCAGTACTAAAGATGACAATCCTATTTTGGGAAGTGTGCAATATTATGGATCATTGGAAGAAATCATTGAGTTATCATATCATGGTCGTTTTAGCATTGTTTTGTTTAGATGTGTATGGTGCCACTCTGAAATTGATGATGACAACCTAACTTTAGTTAACAAGAAAAAGATCATTTGTAAGGGTGAGCCATTTATCTTGGCATCTCAAGCTCATGAAGTTTTCTATGTTGACGATTTAACTAAGGAAGGGTAGGCTTATGCTATTGAAAACCTTCCCGTAGAACTTTCTGATGGTTTTTTTTTCCTTATGTTTTTTATTATTGTGATTCATCAGTTATAAATCTTGAATATTAGTTACTAATGCTATTTTCTTTCACTTGATGGATTGGAACAGATGAAGGGGAGTAAAGTTGCTAGTGAAGCAAGGATGTCAGATTATGAATTACTACGTATGGAGAAGTTGAGAGAAAATGCAGTATGGAGGGAAGCTAATGGACATGGAAAAGATACTTTGGCGAAGAAGATCTTTCAAGAAAATGCTGAAATTCATTTTCAAAATCGGAGAGAGCAAGACTTTTACTCTGATGATGATGATGATGATGAAATGTACTATCCTCCTAAAGATGAAGAAGAAGAGCATAATAATGTACTAACATATATCTTTTGATGTACAAATTAATTGTTTTTAATCTTTATTTTTTTGGCAGTTAATGTTACAAGATATTCATAGTTTATTATAAAACATTAAAACAAAGGCATTGTGATTACATGTAGGTGTTACAAGAACCAACACCAAAGAAGCTCCCAAAGACCATGAGTACCTTTGTCACCAAACATGTGAATCAACCAAGGAAGGAAGCAACCACAGTTCAACGCCCAATGAGTAGGTCAGGCCCTATGGTTGATAAACATGTACCACCATCTCAAACAATACATCAATCATTGAAAGGTTATAATATCGAACACAAAAGGTAGCAACAACAGCTTGAACGGAAGAAAATAGGTGTCCAATTTGTAAAGGCGCAACAGACAAAGAAATATTGCTCCCATGGGTTGTTGTCGCATTTTCGCGACCTTCGGAAGAAACAACTGGGAAAGTCTATTGCTGTAAATAATGAAGCTGTATATGAAGATAATAGAGTTGAAGGCACTCTTTCAAGCCACAAACACAATGAAGCAGTAAACAATGAAACAACTCTTTCAGTTTTTTGTTTCAATTTACTTCTATTTATGTTCAGTTTCTGAAATCATTTTGTGCTGTTGTTTTTCAGTTTCTGTGCCATTTCAGTTTCTCAACTGTTCAGTTTCTGAACTGTGTTGCTGTTTTTTTCAGTTTGTTGGCCTGATTTGCTGATCTAGGTCAAGATGCAGTGTTTTCAGTTTGTTGGCCTGTTCAGTTTGATCAATTAGTCTTCTGCTATTTTTTCAGTTTGTTTTTTCAGTTTCTCAACTGTTCAGTTTTTGAACTGTGTTGATCTATATCAAGATGCAGTGATGATGTGGCATTCTTATCTTGTGTGTGTGTGTGTGTGTGAGGGACAATTCCCTTTGTTTTGTGCTTGTGTTTTAGTGTTTTTAGTTAGGATTTTTGTTCATGATTATTCCTATAAATAGTCTAAACATTAGTTTGTAAAAATTAAGTTTGAGTTTTAATAAAAAAAAATTTTGTTTGTTTACTCTAAACAACAAATATGAAAATTTGGTAGTGTTGGTAGTTAATTCCTTTATACTCTTGTGAGATTAATTAGTGGCTTTGAGGGTGTGTAGGCTTTAATCAAAGACTAATTGATCAACCTAAATTTAAGAATTTTGGTGGCTTCGCCTTTAGGAATTCGAAAATTTAGTTAACCTTTGTGAGTTTTTTTAATTCATAAGAAAATTCACATCATATCCCCCTGTGGGTTAGTGTACCAGGATGGATGGGAGCCAGCAGAAAGGACCACTCCCTGTCGAGGAAAGTGGTCCTAAATAGGGTATATAACAAGACGATGTCCTACTGGAAAGTGGCAAACCGCTGCATCAGCTGGTCTTGCTGGTTCTGAAATTGACCGAACTGGTTCTAAAGATGGTCAATGGCGGCCCGCATGTCGCCTCTCTCGAAATAGGGGACATTACCCCGTGCTACCCCTGCTTCCCCCTTTAGGTGGTTTCATGGTGCCGTCACAGCTGAAGCAAAAAACTCTACCAAAATCTTTAGTAGATAATTCCTAAGTCTGGTTTCCTAATTTATAGCGAAATCCTCTAATAGGTCAAGAAGCATTAGGATGAACCACAGAAAAACTTGACAAAAACTCATATGTTATACCGGTATAAGTAGGAGCATTGAAATTGTAAAAATAACCCATACCCATATTTGTGAACAAATCTCTAGTAGCATCTTCTATTCCTAACCTCCACAACAAAGAATGATCTAAAAAACGGGTAGGAACAACTACTCTACTAGTTAGATGGGTGAATTATACCTTTTGTTCCTCGGTTTCGAAAAAAATGTCGGGGAACCTCGAGTCATGTTCAATTTGTGGTGGTGGTGGTGGTTAGTGTTGCCCATGGCCCCGTTGTTGTGATGACCTTGCTCTCTTTGAAGACATAGTTTATGTTTTTGAGTTTTTGGGGTTTTTGTGAAAGGTGGAAAAAGGTTGGTGAAAGTGATTTTTAGGTAGTGGATTTTGGTTAAATTTTTATGTGATTTGGAGTAGGAATGAGTGAGTTATGAGTCATTGAAGGTATGAGTGAGATTCAGTGGTTATGGAGGTTAGGAGGATTTGTAAAATCTGATGTGAGGTTGAAGATTAATGAGGGAAGAGAGAGAAGGACATAAAGATAAGGGGGTATGGTGATCCAGGGGTCTTGTCCGATCTGGGTGATTTTCGACTGATTGAGAACCAGTTTTGCCCGAGTCGGGCGATTTTTACTTAGCCAATTTTCTTATTCTCCTCTAAACACTCTTCTCGCACTCGATCAGGCGGATTCTACCTGAGTGCTCAGGCGAGTTGTTCGTCATGTGTGCTCGATCGAGCGCATTTCCCCCGGTTGCCTTCTCCTTTCTTTGCCTTATTTTCCACTCGTCCCGTGCGCCCGATCGGCCAGATGTCGCCCGGCTGTTCGGGTAAAACCCGAGGTACTACGACTGATTAATTATTTTCTTATTTTCGGCTTAGCTCACGTTCCGAGACCTATATATACTTATATACCAAACTTAACCAAAGTCATTAGTACACTCACTCTCACTTACCAGCACAGAAAACAACTTGGTGGAGCTACGAACTACTACTATGAAAGCAAAACTAAAATAGGAACTGAACTACCTACGAGTTGCCTCCAACAAAACACTTCTTTAAGGTCATTGGCTTAACCGTGTTACCTCATGGCTCATAGCGGGTGGGGGTTGTGGAAGGTGACTTCCTCAACTAATCCAACAACGTCGCCTTCATGATAGTGCTTAAGGCGATGACCATTAACTTTAAATCTTTCTGCCTTGTAATTTTAAACCTCAATAAATCCGTACTTGCTTACCATAGTGGCAATAAATGGTCTGCTCAATATAGACCTTAGATTTCCACGAAAATGCTTCAATCTAGAGTTAAATAAGAAAACTTTATCGCCAACTTGGAATTCCTTTCTCGTGATTCGTTTGTCGTGCTAATTCTTAGTCTTCTCCTTGTATACCTTGGCACTATCATAGGCTCCTAATCGAAACTTATCCAACTCGTTGAGCTTGAGTAACCTCTTCTCACCTACAAGCTTGGCATCCATGTTAAGTTCCTTTACCGCCCAGTAGGCCTTCTCTTCCAACTCCACTGGAAGATGGCGCGCCTTCCCATACACTAGTCGATAAGGAGATGTACCGATAAGTGTCTTAAATTTCGTTCAATATGCCCATAATGCATCGTAAAGGTTGCTACTCTAGTCCTTTCTTATCCTTGCAACAGTCTTCTCTAAGATGGTCTTAATCTCACGGTTTGAAACCTCTACTGGGCCGCTAGTTTGTGGGTGATAAGCTAGCCTGGTACGATGGAAAACTCCATACTTCTGAAGTAGTTTAATCAGCCGCTTCTCATGAAAGTGGGAACCCCCATCGCTAATAATAGCTCTAGCAACCGCAAATCTGGAAAAAAATGACCTGTTTAAACAACCTTAGCACAGTATTAGAGTTTGCATTGGGTGCTAAGATGGCTTCTACCCACTTCGAAACATAGTTTACGGCCACCAATATAAACTGATTTAATTTCTATTAGAAGAAGGTAATGGTCCCATGTAGTCAATGCCCCATACATCGAAGATCTCCACCTCTAGTATCCCATTTTGAGGCATCCCACGACATTTCGAAATATTTCCTATCCTTTGCACACATCACAAGACAACACAAAATCTCTAGCATCCTTAAAGAGAATAGGCCAATAAAATCCCGATTGCAGTACTTTGACCACGGTCTTTGATGGCCAAGCATGACCTCCATAGGGTGATGAATGGCAATGGATCAGGATCCCGTTAAACTCCTAATCAGGAACACACCTTTGGTATAAACCATCAACACATTCTCGAAACAGATTCGGATCATCCCAAAAATATCGCCGAACGTTATGTAAAAACCGCTTCTTCTGCTGTTATAAAAGGTTAGGAGGCAAAACACCTCCTACAACGTAATTAGCAAAATCGGCAAGCCATGGAGATTTAACTACAACAGAGAGTAAGTTATCATTGGGGAAAGACTCATCTATTGGTGTAAGCTCTGCATCTTCAAAACGAATTCTGGATAGATGATCAGCTACGACATTCTCCGCTCCCTTCTTATCATGGAACTCAAGGTCAAACCCTTGCAGCAATAGGATCCATCTGATCAACCGTGACTTTACTTCCTTCTTATCTAGGAGGTACTTCACAGCAACATGGTCGGTGTGAACAATTACTTTTGAGCCCAATAGATATGACCAGAACTTGTCAAGTGCATACACCACAACTAGCAGCTCCTTTTTAGTAGTGACATAATTGACTTGAGCTGGATCGAGTGTCTTGCACAGAACCACTCCAACTGCATAGTCACTGGCATTACACATTATCTCGAACAGGAGATCCCAATAAGGGGACTGAATAATAGGTGCATAAATAAGAGCCTGCTTAATCCTATTAAAAGAATCGAGACATTCATCTGTA
This sequence comes from Suaeda aralocaspica, assembly GCA_016808085.1. Classification (NCBI taxonomy): domain Eukaryota; kingdom Viridiplantae; phylum Streptophyta; class Magnoliopsida; order Caryophyllales; family Amaranthaceae; genus Suaeda; species Suaeda aralocaspica. The sequence continues at coordinate 228,387 of PYUH01001407.1, forward strand.
AAAATCAAAATATGCATCCTTCAAAAGCAATTGGGTTAGTGGTTTCGCAATTTTAGAAAAATGTTTAATAAACCTGTGATAAAAACCTGCATGACCCAAAAAGCTTCATACCCCCTTGACATTCATGGGAAGGGAAAGTTGTTCAATTACATGTATCTTTGCTTTATTTACCTAAATACCTTGTTTGGTGATTAAATGTCAGAGCACAACACCTTCAATGACCATAAAGTGACACGTTTCCTAATTCAAAACAAGATTCAATTCTTCACATCTCATAAGCAGTTTTGTTAGATTTCCTAAGCATGCATCAAATAAAGTTCCATAGACACCAAAATCATCCATAAAGACTCCCATTATAGACTCAATAAAATCAGAAAAAATGCTCATCATACAAGGTTGAAAAGTAGTAGGGGCATTGCATAAACTAAAGGGCATCCTACGATACGCAAAAGTTCCATAAGGACATGTAAAAGTATTTTCTCCATGTCATTCGGGTGAATAGGGATTTGGGAAAATCCCGAGTATCCATCCAAATAGCAAAAATACTTATGTCTACCTAACCTTTTTAACATTTGAGCAATGAAGGGTAGGGGAAAGTAATTTTTTTTTAGTGGCGGTGTTTAACTTTCTATAGTCAATGCACATAAGCCAACATGTGACTAATCTAGTGGTCCCACCTTTCTTAGGCACAACTTGAACTGGACTAACCCATTTAGAATCAGAAACAGAATAAATAGTACCGACATCAAGTAATATAATGACTTCTTTCTTAACTACTTCCTTCATGTTAGGATTCAAACAACGCTAGCCTTGTATGCTTGGTTTATGACCCTCCTCTAAATGAGTGCGATGCATTCAAAAATAAGGACAAATACCAGTCAAATCATCAATAGTGTAGCCACTAGCCTTTTATGACGTTTAAGCACATCTAACAATTTTTCAAGTTGGCTATCAGTAAGAGATGCGCTAATAGCTCTTTTTCATCTATAAATGCATAATTCAAATTAGAGGGAAGGGGTTTCATCTCGGGTTGTGTTACCTCCTTTACCGAACAAACATTCTAAGGAAACTTCAAAAAATTTCCAATTCGCCTCTGAATTCATCTCTACTCCTGAAAGGTCTTGGATAAACCTATCTGACTCCATGTTGCCTTCACCTATAATACCCTGGAATTTCCTAACTTCTTACTTTATATTTTTCCGGAAAATATATTATAAGTATTAAAGAATTATGATTATTAAAACTTCTAGATACGAAAAGCCAAAGTATTACCGCCACCGTGATAACAACTAAGGCATTTCTCAAAGTACTACAGCGGAAGTCTTAAAACCAAAAATCAATTTCAAAACTAAACTTCAAAAGAATCTAAAAACCAAATTCAACCCAGCATCCCAATATAAAAATCAGCTTAAAACTTTATTACACTTCAAAACCATTTAAATGGCCCTTAAAAACCACAACTAAAATATTTGAAAATAAAACATCATTCAAATAAACGTTAGTATTTGATAAGTAATAAAAAAAAAGCTACAAAACACAGCAAGCGCTCTCAATCTAGCCCAGCATGAAATGACATATGCCCACTTGTACTTGTAGCTTTTCTTATTCTAGACAACTACTCACCAACAAGTGGGTCATTGTACGGCCAAGTCCAAGGCAAAGCCATGCACACAAAACAAATTGTCAACAAAGCTGAGTACATAACTACTAAAGACTATGCAACAAGCAACATGAACTAAAACATACACACAATTTACCTCTGACAACCTTTCACCTGTGCATAGAGTTAACAAATTAATTATTATATTTAAACTTTTGGATTCTGCATTGAATGGGTTTCCTTTTATTTTCTTAAAAATCGCCCTATTGGGCACCAACTTGGGAACAACTCCATGAAGGTATTACTATGTCACATAAAGTGACAGAATTCCAGCGCATTATAAATATAAAAGAGTACAGCGTCTTGTACTCCAATTAGAAGTCATAGATCACTGTTCCATACTACTCCCCCCATTGTTCATACTCAAAGCATATATGTTCCAAGAGTTTTGATGCAAATCCTTTTACACTTTACGTGATTAACTGGTTTAACAATGTTATGACTCACATACAACACCACACCAAAAACATGCATCACATCAAGCAAGCCATATTAATTAACTTCAATTTAAGGTGATTCAAAATTAATCTCATGTGTGTCCTTTAATTAAACTGAACTTCCTTTACTACGCATTAACTGTGAGTGGCTAAATATTTACTTTCTCCTTGACCAGACATTAAACTGTGAGTGGCAACATGTATAAAATATTTAATCATAAACTTATTTTAATCATGTGAATAAAAACTCACAGCTACCTTTCTTGTTGATTAAGTAGCTAATAACCAACATTAAAATAACTTCCTTTCTTTATTAATAAACTATTGGCTAAATTAAACTGATCATCACATTCCAATTCAATCTTATAAAATTTATATTGCTAATCAACATGGAATGTCAACATAATATGAAATCATGCTTCTAATAAAACTTGTCATGCACATCAATTCATGATTCAAACAAGCATAAAAACATTTCATAACATTAAGGATCATCCTAGCATGAATTCTAATTCTTATGTTTGTCTTTACTATTAAGTACCTTGTGAAATAGTGGTGCTCCGCCACAACTTTTCAAAGTTGACTAATTCAAAGTCTCCTACATAAAGAAAACCAAAACTATATTAAAACCTTATTGACTAAGTTCTAAAACAACTCTAAACTAACTTCTATATTGGAAACTTATCTAAAACATTCCTTATATGGTCTCCATTCAATTCCATACTTCACTTTAATTTTTCTATTGCAAGATTACTTGGTTTTCGGGACTTATTTATGCTTTAGAAGAGTGGACAGTAATTTAAAATTAATAAAACTCCTTGAAAAACTTCAAAAGCACCATAAATCAATGAGATAATATATTAATTAATTTATATGATCAATTCATGCTAAGTACATACTTTAAAAGCCTAATTATTCACTTTATAAAATATGGACAGCATGTTAAACAAGCTTAAAATCACTTTTAATCTTCATGAAACATACTAAAAATCATATGTAACATCATAGAATTTATATGTGATCATACTAGTATAATATGAACACTTAAAACTTATTTTAACTTGTTTTTATAAAATTTCAGATTTATTAATTAACTTTAAAGTCATGAAAAATTGATAAAAACATCATAAATTCATGACAAAACTCTTTTACAATATACTAACATCATTATGAAACCAATCTATGCTTTAGAATAATTTTTCATAAGCCAAAAAATGTTCATAATATTTATTCTATTGAATTTCATGGTTACAAAATTTGTACAGCAATTTAATTTACATTTAAAGCCTTTAAAAATCAATATAAACATCATAACATCATCATAAATTCACACAACAACAATTCATGATCATAATATTGAATTTTAAATCATAAAAACTGATAAAAATCAAAACTTTCATACTTTATCAACCCTAATCTAAAATTTCATGAACAACAAATTAATTCATGCTTTAAAACAAACCATAACTTTATAAAACATGATTGAAAATTATAAGATCATGATTATACATAAATATGAACATGAATTTGCAAGAATGAATAAAAAAAAGGAGAATTTTTTTTAAAAAGTTCAAAATATACCGAAAGGGGGAGGACCGAGGTGGCCGGCGGTGACGAGCAAACGCTCCGGCGAGGGCTCCAAAAAAAATGAACTCTCTTTTTTTTTTTTTTCCGTAAAACCGAACACTATTTTATTTTTTCCGGAAATTGCTCTTCTTTTTTTTTTTCTCTCTATTTCTCTCTTTAGATTTAGGAATCCTATTAAAAATTATGATGGATGAAATCTGAAATTTTTGGTTTTAAAGTAGGATTTGGAAAACCCGTACTTAAACTAAAAAGTGGAAATTACCTTTAGGCTCTTTCCTCAAAATAAATTAGGAAACTCTTGAAAATTCTATTTTTAGAAGCCTTTTAAAATATTATTTTATAAAACATAAAATATTATTTATAAACACAAATAATTATTTTTAGTTAAAGCTTATTTTGTATATTTATTATTTTATTGTTTTTTTTCCATTTAATATTCTTATTGAACATAAATTTTCAATAAAAATATTAAAATTAAACGTATAAAATACAAAAAGATTTTCTTAAAATATGTGAAAATGTGGGGTATTACATCACGTGTGACAACATCCAAACACAACACGGCCTCAAGAAGATCCTTTTTAAGGAATTGAGGTAAATCATCACCTACAATTTCATGAGTGACATCAATTATATAGCAAGATTGTTCTAACATGGGGCTTTTTAAAGCACTATCAAGGTTAAAGTTAACCTTGTCATCACCTATAGAAAGAGTTAGACTACCATTTTCCACATCAATAACAGCACCTGCAGTATTTAAAAATAGTCTACCTAATATAATGGGGATGTTGGCATTCTCATTTATATGTAGCACAACAAAGTGTACAGTAATAAAAAAAACTTCCCGACTCTTAATGGGACATCCTCCAAAATACAATTTGGGTATTTCACAGTTCTATCCGCCATCTGCAGTGTACTATTAGTAAATTTCAAAGAATCCATATCTAATTTCCTGCAAATAGACAATGGCATCACACTAACACTGGCCCCTAATTCACATAAAGCCATGTCAATAAACAATGGACAATTATTACAAGGAATTGAAAAGCTTCCTGGATCTTTAAGTTTAGGTGGTGTCTTATTTTGCAAAATAGCACTACATTCTTCCGTTAAAGCAACAGTCTCTACCGAACTTAATTCACATTTCCTGCTCAATATGCCTTTCAAAAATTTAGTGTAAGTAAGTACCTGTTTAATTAAATCAGTGAACAACATAGTAACCCGTAAATTTTAAACAATAATGTCGAGAAACTTATGGAAGTTGTTGTCATTCTTACTTCTATCTACCCTATGAGGAAAGGGTAATGGCACCTTGGGAGGTGACAATGTATTGACGGGCTTGTCAGATATTGGAATTCTCTTCTCCATGGCATCCTTCTCCTTGGAAAGTGTAGGCTCTACAATCTCCTTAATTACCACATTGCTAGTCTTACCATTCTATGCTCCCATCCTAGAATCAGCATCTTTAGTTGGCATCTTGGGACCCTCATATTGGGTCCCTCTCCAGGTGGTGATGGAATTGCAATGATCCCTTGAAGCTGGTGGATTTAGTTGAGGAGGTAGTTAACCCTGCTGCCTCTGAGCCGTGGACTGTGCAATTTGAGTTAACTAGGTCTCCAATTACTTGTTGTGATCCTGCGTTGCTTCCATATTCTTCTGCATTTGTAGCATCATATTCGTTAACTCTGAAATCTCATTGCTTGGTTAGGGTGGTGGTGGTTGTAATGATGGTCTATTGAAGCCTGGTGGATTTGGTTGTGCAAACTGCTGCATCTGCTGGTGTGGCTGTTGTGGCATGAATTGCTATGGATTCTACATGTTGTTAATATTGTAGGAGCAGTATGGATGATCCTTTCAACCTGGATTATATGTGTTAGAGAATGAGTTGTTCTTGTAGGCTTGGAAAGCGCACTACACTTGCTCCATGGAACTATGACATGATTGGGCATTGTGACAAAATGAACCACATGAATCACAGAAAGTCTTAGTACATCCGGAAAGTGCAGCCATTGCAGCTACAGATGACGGTGGAGGAGATGTAGTACTAATCTTGTCGAGCATTTGACCTATAGCATTGATCTGTGAAGCTTGACTCTCGTACTTATCATCATCTACATGCTTTCCACTTCTTATCGAATGCCCTTTAGGATTGCCAAATTATGAATTGTGAACAATAATTTCTTCAATTTGCTCGTAAGCAGCATTAACTTCGTGGTTCATGCATCGACCACTAGTAGCTGAGTCAAGTAATGTACGACTCTCATTCCCTAAACCATTGTAAAATGACTGGACTAAGAACCATTCCTCAAGACCATGATGTGCGCACAACCTCAATAAATTCTTGAACCTTTTTCATGCTTCATACAATTTTCTCATCCGTCTCCTAATTGAAATTCGTGATCTTGCTTCGAAGAGTTGTAATTCACTCTGGAGGGTAGTACTTCCTTTGAAATGCAAGAGCCAATTCATCACAACTATTGATGTTATCCATATTAAGGCTATTTAACCAAGTATGTGCTTTGTCCTTTAATGAAAATGGGAACATAATTCTTCTAATAGAGTCTTGAGAAACCTCATGTTGCTTGATCGTACCACAATACTGGAGGAAATTATTCAAGTGCAAATTCTGATCCTCCATAAATGTTCCTGAAAACTGGTATGTTTCCACCCTATTCACCAAAGCTGGTTTTAATTCAAAGTTAAAAACCTCCGTATTGGGATACCGATAACCACCTACTATCGTTGCAGAACTGGGTTGGGAATAAATCCCTTAATGATCGTGTTACTGGTGGTGGCGGCGGCGGCGTGTGTTGTACATTATTTTCATTGTACTTGGAACCTGATATCTCTTCTTATTAGAAATATCCAATTCGGCTATAAGCTATGACAAATCAGATAGTGTCCATTTAGAAAGGTAAGAGCTCCGCAGTATCCACTTCCTTCTATGACTCCGCTTGTGGAATGATCTCTCCGGTTAAGGATCAATCCAAACTGGCATACAAACTAAGTACCCATACAAATACTGAAACTATAGATAACCGTAAAAACTGTATCAAAGAATAGTTAGCTCCTTCAGACGAAAGAAAAATAATAAAAAGAAATGAAATAACCCGATTAGATGAAAATGAACAATTGGCTCCCCGGCAACGACGCCAAAATTTGCACGGGACAATCGTATACCTACAAAAAATAACCTACAACTCTAACTGATGAAGATAGGGAAGGGATTGATCCATAGGGAAGGAACGAATTTCTACTAATTCTAAAAAGTTATTTCGCTATAAAGGGCCTATGACTAGTAATTGACTATGACACTAATTGTGTAATACCCCATATATTCACGTATTTTAAGAATTTAATTTCGTATTTTACGTGTATGTTTATAGTATTTTTATTGAGAATTTAAGTTCAAGAAAAAAAGAAATTTTAATTAGTTGTCAATTAAAATAATTATTTTATGTTTTCTAAAGTTAATAAATTATATGATGCCACTTTGAGTTTTATTAAGTATTATAAAATGTTTCTAAAGATAGAATTTTTAGAGTTTCCTAAATTATTTTAGAACAAGAGTACAAACGTAATTTGAAACATTAAGGGTATTTATATAATTGCACCAAAACCTACTTTATGCCTATGAGTACCCCTTAAATCAGAAAATTTCAGATTTAATTTGCGACTTTAGTGAATTAGGATTTCAAAAAAGAATTAATTTTTTTTGGGAGCTCAAAGTTCTGGAAAAGAAATTTTTTTTTTGCTTGCCTCTGTTGCTCGCTCCTCCCCTTCGTCATCCTCTTCGTCGTCGTCTCCCTTGTGCCGTTGGCCTTCCTCGCTGGCAGCTACCGCCGGCCACCTCTCCTCTTCCCCTGTTGGTAATTTTTAGCCCCCTTATAAAAAAATTTTTTCTTCCCCTTTTCTTTTTAATTCAATCTTGTTTTAATTTATGTTTATAATTATGTTTGATCATGTTTTTATGATTCTAATCATGTTTTACAAAGGTACGATTATGTTTAAAGTATGAATTGTAAAGCTGTTCATAAAATTCTAAATTAGGGTTTATAAAGTCGTGAAATTTGTAGTTTTATAGTTTTTAACGATCTAAACTTTCATATTATGATCGTAAATTGTCGTAGTATGAATTTGTGATGATTTTATGAAGAATAGATATGTTTTTAAGGGTTTTAAAGTTCCATATAAAACATTAACGACTGTGCATGAAAATAACTTTGAAATGCTAATAGCCCTATATTTATGTTAATATATATATATATATATATATATATATATATATATATATATAGAGAGAGAGCTGAGAGAGAGAGAGAGAGAGAGAGAGAGAGAGAGAGAGAGAGCAATGATCCACTAAAACCTTAAGTTTATTGAAAACCGTGAAAACACAAAAAGGGGTACATATAAGATTTAAAGCGTCATATTAAGATTAAAGTGGTATAGGTACTTTTACAACAATTTTTTTATTATTTATGAAATGTAATCAATGAAGTATGTGTACCCTTTATACCTCTATTGTACCCTTCTTTTTGTGGTTTTCACGGTGAAAATAGTTTTCAACATGATCCTCTTTCTATATATATATATATATATAGTGGACGTTGCCACTTGAGCCCCACCTTGAGCCTTGACATGTATCGCTCTATGCAGAATTATTGAGATCCCAAACTAATTATTTTCTTATCAGTATGAACATCACTGTTACCCTCCATTGCAAGGTAATAATGAAGCCAAAATGAGGGATATTAAGCCTCAACAACAATCCCTAATATTTAACTAACAAGTATATGAACAAATTTTATCCATTTCCTTTGGACATTTCATCAAACATCTAAATGTATTGATTCAAACACGTAATACGGTACTAACACCTGAAACAATTTAGGTTGATTGATTGATGTGATTGCTAATCCCCAAATTTTTTTTAATATTGCTGTCAAAATTTTGAAGTCATGAAAACATAGAGTAAAAATATTGAACATGTTTTACTTAATGAAAAATTATTTCAAAGCATAGATTAGATGTATAATGATGGAATTAGATTGCAAAAGAGTTTTATGAGTTTTGGTGAATTTTTAAGGAGTTTGAATCAATAATAAAGCTGTAAATTTTTATTAACCATGTTTATGCCTAGTTAAAGTAGTAGCAAAGAAATAATTAGTTATATTATTTTTAATGCATCAAATATTGTATGATGATCTTACGACATGACTATAATGTTTTATCATTAAAATATGATATTTAAAAGGTTTTTAAAGTGTTTTTAAGTAATTTTATGAAGCTGGCTTTTTTGGAAAATTACTGAAATCATGTGTTTTGCAAAAGAAAAATTTAAATAAAGTATAGAATTGAATAGAGACCATATAAGGATTTGGACAAGTTTCCAACATACAACTTTAGTTTAGAGTTTGTTGTACAAGTTAGTCAACAAGGTTTTATTTAGTTTTTGTTTTCTCTATGTAGGAGAATTCGAGTTAATGACTTTTAGAAGTTGTGTTGGACACCACTAAAATACAAGGTACGTAAATACTAAAGGCGAAGTAAAAGTAGAATCATGCTTGGTTGCTTGGTTGACTTGCATGAAAAGTATGTTATTTGAAAGTTGAAAAGTAAGATTTTCTTATATTGTTTCACATTCCACATTCATAGTATTAATAATCAATCATAAGTGATTGGAATGTTAAATATTTTCTAAAGTTGGCCAATGTTAGATAAAGAACGAAGTTAGTTGAGTTGATTAGTTACTTAATCAACAAGAGAAGTAGTTCGTGAATTTTCATTCACATGTTTTAATAAAGTTTAATGAGCAAAATTTAGATAGCCACTCACCAGTTTAATGTGTGGTCAAGAAAGTTAAATAGTTAGCCACTCACAGTTAATGTGTCGTAAAGGAAGTTCAGTTTAATTAGGGACACACAATTATTTTTAGAATCACTTTAAACCCAAGATAATAATGGTTGTGTTTGATGTCATGCATGCTTCTATGTGTTGTTATGTGTGAGTCATAATATTGTTAAAGTTATTAATCACGTAAAGTGAAAGAGGATTCGCACCGAAACTCTTGGAACGTATACACCTTGAGTATAACAATAGGGTGAGTACCTTGAGTATCACATTTAAGTTGTTTTTTTATTTTGGATGTTGATTTGAATGCTGTTTTGAGACTTATTTTGATGTTTAGTTTTAAATTGGTTTAGTTTAAGACTTCTGCTGAGTACTTTGATAATTGCCTTAGCCGTTATCACGGTGGCGGTAAACTTTGGTTTTTCTGTTATTAGGAGTTTTAATGATTATAAATCTTTAATATTATAATATGTTTTCCAGAAAAATATAGAGTAGGAATTTAAAATTCAGGGTGTTACACATAATTTGTTAAACCCATTATCACGTAAAGTGAAAGAGGATTCGCACCAAAACTCTTGAACGTATATACCTTAAGTAAGCACAATTGAGGGAGTCGTATGGAACGGTGATCTATGACTTCTAATTGGGGTACAAGACGTTGTACTCTTTTATATTTATTGCACGGGAATTCTGTCACTATATGTGACATAGGTAACTTCTTGGAGTTGCTCCCAAGTTGGGTCCTATATGCGTTTTTAAAGGAAAGGAAATCCGATCGATGCGAAATCCAAAGTTTAAACATAATAAATAAGTTTATATGAGTTGAGTCTATGCACTGGGGAAGAGGTGTCAACTGTAAGAAGTATGTGTGTTATACTTTAATTTTATTTTAATATTGATCGTCTTTGCGTAGTGTTTGGTATTTATGTACTCAACTTTGCAGATTGTGTGTATGTCTTTGTCTTTGACTTGCCTACGATGACCCACTTGATGGCGAGTAGTTGTCTAAGAGTAAAAGTTGTAGGTACAGGTACGCATAGTCAATTGTGCTGGGTTGGAGTGTGAGCGCTTGCATTTACTTTTCGTAGTTTTATGACTTGTGAGTTATTTTTATTGTGTGATGTTGCACTTTCGTTTTTGGAGTTTTAAGTTTATTTGGTTTTAAGGTCATTAACATGGTTCCGAAGTGTAATAAAGAATTAATTGGTTTTCTTTTTGGCTTTGACTTTGGTTTGTTTTGAGATTATTTCATGTTTCTTTTGACTTTTATAATTTAATTGGTTTGGCTTTTAAAGACTTCCGTTGTAGTACTTGATAAAACTAGCCGTTATCACAGTGGCGGTAATACATTGGTTTTTCATAGTTAATTAGGAGCTTTAATAATAATTATTTTTTATTATTTTTTATATATATTTCCGGAAATGCAAAGGAGGAAGTTAGGAAATTCCACGTGTTTAAAAGTGTTACCAGAGCTTAGTTTTCCAAAATAAAATAAATTTCATTTTTTGGGGTACCCGAAGAGTATTTTGGAAAAGAAATTTCTTATTTTAGAAAGTTAGTGAAATATAAATTTCTAAAAGTAGTAATTTTCAAAATACAAAGTTTTCAAGAATAAAAGTTTAAAAAACCATACATGTGGCAGTATGCAAAGAATTCAGTATATATATTATGTTATTGCTTTCATGTCATGTGTTGAGAGGGTAGGAAGTTTGGGCATATAGGATAACTTTCTTTCTTTCCTTCATTTCATTAGTACATGTTTCGAAGTCTTGTTTATGTGGATATTTATGTGTAGAAGAAATTGTATGTTAGCTGCCAAACCTTTTTTTGTTTTGAACTGTTTAGTTTGGTTTGGTTGGGTTGGAAGGATAGCCCTCAGTTTTAATTGTCATTACGGGATAGTGGATAATCTGCCTAGTAAGAAACTCAAATGGGAACTTTGAGAAGAAGATTATAAGAGTCCATCTCAATATGTATGGAGGATTCGTTTCTACTGTTCATACATGAGTTCAGTGCTGAAGTTACCACAACGGAAAAGTTTAGTGACTTTCATTTCATTGGAGGACTTCCAAACTACACTAATTATAAGGATCAAAATGGTTATGGGGTTGTGATTGAGATACTTGGAAGATTTATTGCAAAGAAGGAGCAAGAGTTCCTAAAGACAAGTCAAGTGAGGAGACCCTACACCACCCAGTTGCAAGTGATCAATAGACTGGTGCAATGATGAAATGAAGCTAAATCGATTTCTCAAGGCTATGAGGGGGGATAGTTCATGTTACGGGATTAAGAATCCAAATCTAGTGATCCCAGTGTATGTGACTTAGTGACTAATTTTGAAGAAGAAGAAAAGTGAACTGACCTGAAGAGACATGAATGAAGATGTTGAGGAGACTTGGAAGATGATGCTAAAGATGACCCTAAGTCAAACCTGAGAAATATGTGGGTCTCAGGAAAGAAGTTAATGTTAATGTTTAGAAGTTTTGTTATGGATATGATTTTAGTTTTATTAATGTCTAGTATTGTGTGATACTAGGATGTGGACAATTTAGATTGTTATTTTTCTTGTTGATAAGTGACATAAACGTAAGGAACTTTTAGGGAACTAAGCATTATGAACCATTATAAAGGATAAGTGAGCCATTTTTCTTTTAAATAATGACTTAGGAAGAGCAAATCCAAGAGAAATTTTTTTTTTACTCTGTGTTTTATATTGGATTTTTGTGTAAACAACAAAAACTAAGTGAATCATTCGCTCTGAAAGAATGGAATTTTCTTTTGTGAGACGAATGGAGAAAGTGATTTTATGTTATGTTATAAGCTGTGTTTGTTCTAACTTAGAGTTATACATAGTTTAATATAAAGTCTTTTCCCTGTATGAGAAATAGGATGGCTGAACGTTACAATCAGCTGTATGATGTTGTAATACCTAACATTTCACGTATTTAAAGGAATATTTTTTTTATTTTTACGTGTTATTTTAATATTTTTATTGAAATCTGTGTTCAATAAGAAATTAAACAAAGAGTTTAAATAAGCTCTCATTAAAAATAACTATTTGTTTATAAATAATAGTTTATGTTTTATAAAATATTTTGAAAGGTTCTAAAAATAGATTTTTAAGAGTTTCCTTAATTTTAAGAGATTAAAAGTAATTTATTTTAAATACAAGCAAAGATTCAGCAGCAGCACAAGATAGAAAAAGTCCTATGCGGACCAAAAACTCCAAGAAGCTGTTTTGAAAATGCGATAGTTGTTACTTAGGTATCACCAATGAAAGATTAATGAGGTGCGGAAAGAAAGGAAAATTGAGCCCAAATACATAGGACCCTATGAGATCTGCGAAGGGTTGGAAAAGTAGCCTATAAGTTAATATTGCCAATGTAGTTGAGCAGGTTTACTATGTCCTCCATGTGTCTCAACTAAGAAGTATGTTCCCAGATGAGTCACATGTGTCACTCCTGAAACAATAGATTTAGACCAAAGATTGACCTACGAAGAGAGGCCAATTAAGATCCTAGACAGTAAAGTCAGGGATACCGTACAAAAAGTGTCAAAATGGTGAAGGTGTTGTGGTCTACACCAGAAACCAAGAGCTACTTGGAAGATGAAGATATGATGAGAGAAAAATAGTCAGAGTTTTTCAATTATAAGTACATTACGGGAAAGTACCTCGATTCTTAAGGGGAGTAGAAAGCGACCTAATTTAGGCGCGTTTTACCCTCAATTTTGCAAGTTTTATGAGTTTCTACGACTTTTAAGTAAAATTTTATGTTGTTCTACTAAAAAGTTGTCAAGTGAAAGTTAGGTAAAGTGTCTAAGGTCACAACAACATAATTATAATAGAAAGTTTGAAGTAAATGTAGTCTCATTCAAATTCCATACTATATACACACAAAGTTTATGGACGAAACTTCTTTTAAGGGGGGTAGACTTTAATACCCCACATTTTCACGTATTTTAAGGAAACATTTTGTATCTATAGGTGTAATTTTAATATTTTATTGAAAAACTGTGTTCAATAAGAATATTAAATGAGAAAAATAATATAATAAGCTTTAATTACAAATAATTATTTGTGTTATAAATAATATTTTATGTTTAAAATATTTAGAAAGGCTTCTAAAAATAGAATTTGTTAGAGTTTCCTAATTTATTTTAAGGCAAGGGCATAAAGGTAATTTCCACTCTTTAGGATAGTATGGCTTTACCAAATCCTACTTTGGGGCCTATTAAAACCCTTTAAAACCCAAATTTTCAGATTTCATCTTTCGTAATTGTCATTAGGATTCCAAAATTTAGAGAGAGAAAACTGAAAAAAAAGGAGTAAGATTTATGGGAAAATAAATTGTTCGGTTTTTACGAAGGAGAAAAAAAGGTTCATTTTCTTGGATGCGTGCATCGAGCCCTAGCCGAGCCGTCGTCATCGCTGCCACACCAGCCCGACCACTCAGCCGGCCACCTCCTTCTTCTTTTCGGTATCTTCGAACACTTAAAAAAATTTCTTCTTCTTTCTTTTTTGATTCAATTTTCAATTAATGTTTATATTTCTGTTTATCATGATTTTATAAGTTTTCAATCATGTTTTTCGAGTTATGATTTGTTTTAACGCATGACTTAATTTGTTGTTCATGAAATTTTAGATTGGGTTTATAAAGTAATAAATTCTTGATTTTTGAGTTTTAATGATTTAAACTTCAATATTATGATCCCGATTTGTTGTGTGAATTTATGATGATTTTGTGATGTTTAGATTGATTTTTAAAGGCTTTAATACAAAATAAATTTTTTCCAAATTTTGTAATCATGAAATTCAATAGAATAAATATTATGAACATGTTTTGGCTGATGAAAAATATTCTAAAGCATAGATGGTTTCATAATGATGTTAGTTGATTGTAAAAGAGTTTGTCATGAATTTATGATGTTTTTGTGAGTTTCTCTATGAGTTAAAATTTAATTAATAATCTAATATTTTCGAAATACAAGTTAAAATAAGTTTAAGTGTTCATATTATGCTTTAATACTAGGTTTTTAGTATGTTTCATGAAGTTTAAAAGTGATTTAAAGCACATTAAATATTCTGCATGTCTAGATTTCTAAAGTGAATAATTAGGCTTTTAAAGTATGTATTAGCATGATTGACCATATAAATGAAGTAATACATTGTATGATTTGATTTGTGTTGTTTTTGAAGTTATTCAAGGATTTTTGATAATTTAAATTGGCTGTCCACTTTTCTAAAGTGACATAAATTTATGCTGAGTTTTATAAAGTGTAAATGAGTCTTGAAAACCAAGTAATCTTGTAATAGAAAAATTTAAGTGATGTATGGAATTGGATAGAGACTATATAAGAATGTTCTGGACAAGTTTCCAATATACAAGTTAGTCTAGAGTTGTTGTAGAACTTAGTCCCAAGTTTTTAATTAAGTTTCGGTTTTCTTTATGTAGGAGACTTTGAATTAGTCAACTTTTAGAAGTTCTCGCGGAGCACCACTATTTCAACAAGGTAACGAAAGTACTAAAGACAAACATAAGAGTTAGAATTCATGCTTGGATGATCCTTTATGTTACGAAATGTTGTTATGGTTGTTTGAATTAATATTGATGTGCATGACAAGCTTTATTAGACATGATCATATAATGTTGACATTCCATGTTGAATAGCAATATATATTTATAAGATTGAATTGGAATGTTATAATAAGTTAATTTGGCCAATAGCTAATTATTAAAGGAAGAAAGTTATTTTAAAGTTGGTTAGTTACTTAATCGACAAGAAACGTACCTGTAAATTTTTATTCACATGATTAAACAGAGTTATGAGCAATTTTTTATCCATGTTGCCACTAACAGCTTAATGTGTGTTAAGAGGAAAGTAAATAGTTAACCACTCACGTTTGGTTGTTATAAAGGAAGTTCAGTTTTAATTAAGGACACACATGAGTATTTTTTAATCACCTTAGATCGAAGATAATTATATGACTAGCTTGATTGATGCATGTTTTATGTGATGTCGTATGTGAGTCATAACATTGCTAACCGTCAATCACCTAAAGTTAAAGAGGATTTGCATCAAAACTCTCGTACGTATATACGTTCAGTATGAACAATGAGGAGTCGTATAACAGTGATCTATGACTTCTAATTGGAGTAGAAGACGTTATAGTCTTTTATATATTTAATGCACTATATTTCCGTCACTTTAGTTGTGACGTTGGTATACCTTCTTAGAGTTGCCTCCCAAGTTGGTGCCCAATAGGACGATTCTAAAGGAAAGGAAGCCAGTTCGATGTAGAATCCAAAAGTTAAATAAAATAAGTAATTGTGTTGTCTACGCACAAGTGAAGGTTGTCAAAGGTAAGTTGTGTATGTGTTTTAGTTTATGTTGTTTTGTTTCATAGTCTTTAGTAGTTATGTGCTCAGCTTTCTGACTGTTTGTTTTGCGTGCATTGCTTTCTCTTGGACTTGCCATACAATGACCCACTTGTTGGTGAGTAGTTTGTCTAGAATAAGAAAAGCTAACGACAATGTGGACATATGTCATTTCATGTTGGGTTGGATTGAGAGCGCTTGCTGTGTAGTTTTGTAGTTTTATTTTTATTGCTTATGAAGTACTAACTTTTATTCTTTTATTTGGATGTTATTATATATCTCTAAAGATTCCATTTTTGGTTTTTAAGGGCACATTAATGGTTCCGAGTGTATAAAGTTTTAATTTGGTTTTTTATTTTGGATTGTTGATTTGAATTTGGTTTTGTGACTTGTTTTGAAGTTAGTTTTAATTGATTTTTGTTGTTTAGACTTCCGAGCCTACGTGTAATTGCCTTAGTTTGTTTCACGGTAGTGATAATACTTTGGTTTTTTGTTATTAGGAGTTTTTAATATTATAAATCTGTAATATTGATAATATGTCTTCCGGAACAATATAGAGTGGAATTTAGGAAATTCCAGGGTTTCACTACATTGTTAACCTGTTAATCACGAAATGAAAGAGGATTCCACTAAAACTGCTGGAACGTAATACCTTAAGTATGCACAATGGAAGGAGTGGTATGAACAGGGATCTATGACTTCTAATTGGGTACAAGACATTGTACTGTTTTATATGGCTGCGCTGGAATTCCGTAACTATATGTACATGGTAATACCTTCTTGGAGTTGCTCAAAAGTTGGTGCCCAATAGGGCGATTTAAAAAGAAAGAAACCCGTTCGATGAGAAATCCAAAGTTTAAACGTAATAAACATTTATATAGTTGAATCTATGCATAGGTGAAGAGGTGTCAACGGTAAGAAGTATGCGTGTTATACTCTTTTTTTATAATTTGATCATATTTTGCATAGTCCTTTGGTATTTATTGTACTCAGCTTTGCTAATTTGTGTATTTATGTTCACGGCTTTGCCTTTCTCATGGCTCTACATGACCCACTTAATGGCGAGTACTTGTCTAGAATAAGAAAAGCTACAGGTACAGGTGGGCATAGTTTATCATGTTGGGTTGGAGTGGTGAGCGCTTGCATTGTAGTTTTCATAGTTTTATGGACTTTGTTTGTATTTTTTTATGTGTGATGTTGGACTTTTGTTTTTTGGAGATTAAAGTTATTTGGTTTTTAAGGGCCATTAAGATGTTTCCGAAGTGTAATAAAGAATTAATTTGGGTTTCTTTTTTTTCTTTGACATTTGTCTGTTTAGAGGCTATTTCAAGTTTCATTTTGACTTTTTTATTAATGAATTTGTTGTGGTTTTTAAAGACTTCCTGCTGTATACTTTGATAATCCTAGCCGTTATCATCGTGGTGGTAATACTTTTGTTTTCCTAGTTATTAGGATCTTTAATATTATTGTTCTTTATTATTTTTCATTCTATTTCCAGAAATTCTAAATGCGGAAGGTAGGAAATTCTAGGGTGTTATAAATTGCTACTAGGGCAAGAAGTAAACACGAAAATATATCAATAAACTAAGCCTTGGACATCGGTTCACCACAAATCATCAAAAACAATGAACTGACAACGATTATTAATAGATTAATGAGTTTTCCTGAATTAAGGGCTCACTAATTCTCCAAAAATCTAGAGTCCTTGAAACTCCCCTACTGGGTTGTCGCTCACTTAGACTCGCTTTGTCTATTATCACTGTGATCTAAATCTGGTAACCTTACTTCTACTTCTCGGCTTCAATTTCGACTATCAAACTAACAATCAAACTGGCCACAATTTAATTGAAAGCAATAGCAACTGATAATAGGAATTCGAAATAACATGAACCAAACTAATTAATCATAATCAACAACAATTAATCCATGGTTCCTTATCCCTAGAAACTAAACTACTTACACGTATATAAACTATAAAATCAATTAAACACTAGAACTAAAACTAAAAACATAATTAAATAGAATAACTAATTAACCATAAATTAAATAAACCAGACAAAAATTCTAGGGCATAAACTAAGATCTAAAAGTAATTAACTAAAACTAAACTAATACTAAGATTTATAACTAAAAACAAATCAAATAATGAAAACAATAAAAGAAGTTGAATAAAACCTAAGTTAGAATTGTGATGATGAATGATTGAGTTTGAAAAAAGTAACTTCTAGACAAGAAACTGATGAAATGCTAGGCTCTAATAATAATAATGTAGAGTAAAGCTAAAATCATTAGCTATTTATAGATAAAGACTAAAATGGCCGACTAAAAAGGAGAAAAAGCCCATCCGGAATACCCGCCCTACCAATCGGGCAAAATATGCCCATTCGTGGCCTCAAATAACGAGTGAAAAGGCCTTCGAAACAACATAGCCCAACTGCTTGGCCACAACCCCGCCCGATCGGGCACGATCAGGTGATTTCCCTAAAAGCTTCAAAATCGCTAAGTAAATTCTTCCTGCCTGATCGGGTGAATCTGCCGAGTGCCCGGGCGAAAATTTTTCTTCAACACCGCGAAGAGGACAATCAACCTCTACTACTTCCAGGTTTTGTATCATGTCTCCCTAAATACTTCATTACCAACTCATGACTCCTCATAACGTAGTCATAGCTCATATATTTTCCTGAAAACATGCAACAACAACCCACGACATCATGCAAATTGTCACTAACAACACAAACAACTCATACAACCAAATATTAGCCAAAATAGCTACGAAGCAATGTTAGAGTCAAAATAAACCTGGAAAGGGGGTAAAATATAGAAATAAAATGCACTTATCACTACCATTTTTAGAAATTATCAAAAATTAAGTGTTTTAACGAAGGAAAATAAAATAAAATATGGAATTGATAGTGACATATAGGGAAGGTTTTGTTCAAGTTTCCAATGTAAATAGTTAGTTGGAGTTGTTGTAGATGTTGTCACACGTGGTTTTTTAATTTAGTTTCACTTTTTCCTCTGTAGGAGAATTCGAGTTTAGAATGATTTGTAAATGTAGTGGGAATCACCGTTAAAACTAGGTGCCTAGTGCTAAAGGCAATTATACAGTAGAGTCGTTTCATTATTTGTTATTTTTCTTTTTCCTTTTTTTTTTCTATTTTTTTCTTTTTTTTTAACATGAAAGTGTAGGGCCCCGGATTTTAGGGTCCCAAATTTTTTTGGTCACCTTCCCCAAACCGTCCATAGGTCGAGTTAAACCTAAAAATTGCTTAAGGAAGGTGAAATGGACTACGAAGTATTTTGCAAAAAACATGGGCGCAGGAATTTCACCGCGCGTGGCAATGTAGCGTGACAAAGTTTTGTCACGCTGACTGTGGCAGCGCTACAAAAGTTTTCACGCTGTAGGTTTAGCGCAACAAACTTTGTGATGCTGTGGCCGTTAGTGGACAAAGTCCTGTCGCGCTATGGGTATTTTAGTGTATTTTTTTAATTTAATTATTTTTTTTTTCGTGTGAGATAATATCACTAATACGGACGATGCTAGTAAGGATCACCAAAGAGTTTTAGGAATCAAACTCATAAACCGTGTATTTTAGAATGATTACAAGGGACACGAATACGGGACGATAATCTAAATTGCACGAATAACCCTTTCGATCCCATGGGGATTGACTCTAAGTTATGATCTTACGACCAAAATGGATTCGAGGGTGAAGGTACTAATATGGCGGAGTGCCGTCAATTAGCCCGTAGGCGGCCATTACTAGTTTTTCCTCTCAATTATACACAATTATATAAAGAACCACAAAATAATATTTGCAACATAACACAAATTACTATATTATGGTGAAATCTATAAACTAATTAATTTAGTCAAATCGTTGTGATAAATTATCTTAGTTTATTAATGTGATAAATTAATTCAATTAAGTCATTTAACAAAATAATTGTGAAAAAATTGAAATAAATATACAAATAAATAAATACAACAATCAATACATAAGTTCATTTAAGATTCTTAGAAACTTACACTTCTCACTTGATATTGTTTCTTCTTCGAGTATTAATTGGACAAAGCTTCGAATTAATTCGTAATAATAAGAAATTAACCCAATTTATTAGAAATGAAATAAAATAATTTAGTGTAGAAAAGTTTAAGTGTAACGGGAAAAGGAGAAAAAGAGAGAGAAAGTAGGTTTATGAGAATGAGAGAATATCGTTTTTTGGAGTGTGAGAATGGGTAAAAAAATCAAAGAGTCAAGAGGGGCCCTTTTAGAGGTAAAAAAAGGTTATTTATAAGAAAAATGTGTACGCGACAGGTTTTATCACGCTGGTCAGGTGCGTTTCAAGGTTTAGTAACGCTGACCAGTCCAGTGTGACACAAGCTGTCCACGCTGCGCAGCTACCGCTAGTTTTTGCTTGTCCACTGCTTGCGTCAGCGACTACTTCGTTGCGGTA
>PYUH01001407.1:248780-304504 GCA_016808085.1 Suaeda aralocaspica
AAAATTCTAAATTAGGGTTTATAACGTCGTGAAATTTGTTAGTTTTATAGTTTTTAACGATCTAAACTTTCATATTATGTCGTAAATTGGCGGAGGTGGAGGGGGAGGAGGGAGGAAGAAGAGAGAGGGGGGATAGGGGGGGAAAGGGCAGAGGAAAAAGGAACACGGGGCAGGGGAAAAGAACGGGGAAAGGCGAAGAGCCCGAGAGGGAGGGAGCGGAGAGAGAGAGAGAGAGAGAGAGAGAGAGAGAGAGAGAGAGAGAGAGAGAGAGAGCAATGATCCACTAAAAACCTTAAGTTTATTGAAAACCGTGAAAACCACAAAAAGGGGTACATATAAGATTTAAAGCGGTACATATTAAGATTAAAGTGGTATAGGTACATTTACAACAATTTTTTTATTATTTATGAAAATGTAATCAATGAAGTATGTGTACCCTTTATACCTCTATTGTACCCTTCTTTTTGTGGTTTTCACGGTGAAAATAGTTTTCACATGATCCTCTTTCTATATATATATATATATATAGTGGACGTTTGCCACTTGAGCCACACCTTGAGCCTTGACATGTATCGCTCTATGCAGAATTATTGAGATCCCTAAACTAATTATTTTCTTATCAGTATGAACATCACTGTTAACCCTCCATTGCAAGGTAATAATGAAGCCAAAATAGAGGATATTAAGCTCTCAACAACAATCCCTAATATTTAACTAACAAGTATATGAACAAATTTATCCATTTTCTTTGTGACATTTCATCAAACATCTTAAATGTATTGATTCAAACACTGTAATACGGTACTAACACCTGAAACAATTTAGGTTGATTGATTGATGTGATTGCTAATAGCCCAAATTTTTTTTAATATTGCTGTCAAAATTTTGAAGTCATGAAAACATAGAGTAAAAATATTATGAACATGTTTTACTTAATGAAAAATTATTTCAAAGCATAGATTAGATGTATAATGATGGAATTAGATTGCAAAAGAGTTTTATGATGTTTTGGTGAATTTTTAAGGAGTTTGAATCAATAAATAAAGCTGTAAATTTTTATTAACTCATGTTTATGCCTAGTTAAAGTAGTAGCAAGAGAAATAATTAGTTATAATTATTTTTAATGCATCAAAATATTGTATGATGATCTTACGACATGACTATAATGTTTTATCATTAAAATATGATATTTAAAAGGTTTTTTAAAGTGTTTTTAAGTAATTTTATGAAGCTGGCTTTTTTTGGAAAATTACTGAAAATCATGTGTTTTGCAAAAGAAAAATTTAAATAAAGTATAGAATTGAATAGAGACCATATAAGGATTTTGGACAAGTTTCCAACATACAACTTTAGTTTAGAGTTGTTGTACAAGTTAGTCAACAAGGTTTTAATTTAGTTTTTGTTTTCTCTATGTAGGAGAATTCGAGTTAATGGACTTTTAGAAGTTGTGTTGGACACCACTAAAATACAAGGTACGTAAATACTAAAGGCGAAAGTAAAAGTAGAATTCATGCTTGGTTGCTTGGTTGACTTGCATGAGAAGTATGTTAGTTTGAAAGTTGAAAAGTAAGATTTTCTTATATTGTTTTCACATTCCACATTCATAGTATTAATAATCATATCATAAGTGATTGGAATGTTAAAATTATTTCTAAAGTTGGCCAATGTTAGATAAAGAAGCGAAGTTAGTTGAGTTGATTAGTTACTTAATCAACAAGAGAAGTAGTTCGTGAATTTTCATTCACATGTTTAATAAAAGTTTAATGAGCAAATATTTAGATAGCCACTCACAGTTTAATGTGTGGTCAAGAAAGTTAAATAGTTAGCCACTCACAGTTAATGTGTCGTAAAGGAAGTTCAGTTTAATTAAAGGACACACAATTATTTTTAGAATCACTTTAAACCCAAGATAATTAATATGGTTGTGTTTGATGTCATGCATGCTTCTATGTGTTGTTATGTGTGAGTCATAATATTGTTAAAGTTATTAATCACGTAAAGTGAAAGAGGATTCGCACCGAAACTCTTGGAACGTATACACCTTGAGTATGAACAATAGGGTGAGTACCTTGAGTATCACATTTAAGTTGTTTTTTTATTTTGGATGTTGATTTGAATGCTGTTTTGAGACTTATTTTGATGTTTAGTTTTAAATTGGTTTTTAGTTTTAAGACTTCTGCTGTAGTACTTTGATAATTGCCTTAGCCGTTATCACGGTGGCGGTAATACTTTGGTTTTTCTGTTATTAGGAGTTTTAATGATTATAAATCTTTAATATTTATAATATGTTTTCCAGAAAAATATAGAGTAGGAAGTTAGGAAATTCCAGGGTGTTACACATAATATTGTTAAACCCATTAATCACGTAAAGTGAAAGAGGATTCGCACCAAAACTCTTGGAACGTATATACCTTAAGTAAGCACAATTGAGGGAGTCGTATGGAACGGTGATCTATGACTTCTAATTGGGGTACAAGACGTTGTACTCTTTTATATTTTATTGCACTGGAATTCTGTCACTATATGTGACATAGGTAACTTCTTGGAGTTGCTCCCAAGTTGGTGCCTAATAAGGCGTTTTTAAAGGAAAGGAAATCCGATCGATGCGAAATCCAAAGTTTAAACATAATAAATAAGTTTATATGAGTTGAGTCTATGCACTGGTGAAGAGGTGTCAACTGTAAGAAGTATGTGTGTTATACTTTAATTTTATTTTAATATTGATCGTGCTTTGCGTAGTGTTTGGTATTTATGTACTCAACTTTGCAGATTGTGTGTATGTCTTTGTCTTTGACTTGGCCCTACGATGACCCACTTGATGGCGAGTAGTTGTCTAAAAGAGTAAAAAGTTGTAGGTACAGGTACGCATAGTCAATTGTGCTGGGTTGGAGTGTGAGCGCTTGCATTGTACTTTTCGTAGTTTTATGGACTTGTGAGTTATTTTTATTGTGTGATGTTGACTTTCGTTTTTGGAGTTTTAAGTTTATTTGGTTTTAAAGGATCATTAACATGGTTCCGAAGTGTAATAAAGAATTAATTTGGTTTTCTTTTTGGCTTTGACTTTGGTTTGTTTTGAGATTATTTCATGTTTCATTTTGACTTTTTAATTTAATTGGTTTGGCTTTTAAAGACTTCCGTTGTAGTACTTTGATAAAAGCCTTAGCCGTTATCACAGTGGCGGTAATACATTGGTTTTTCATAGTTAATTAGGAGCTTTAATAATAATTATTTTTTATTATTTTTATATTATATTTCCGGAAATGCTAAAGGAGGAAGTTAGGAAATTCCAGCGTGTTAAAAAGTGGTTACCAGAGCTTAGTTTTCCAAATAAAATAAAATTTCATTTTTTGGGGTACCCGAAGATGTATTTTGGAAAAAGAAATTTCTTATTTTAGAAAGTTAGTGTAAATATAAATTTTTCTAAAAGTAGTAATTTTCAAAAATACAAAGTTTTCAAGAATAAAAAGTTTAAAAAACACATACATGTGCAGGTATGCAAAGAATTCAGGTATATATTATGTGTTATTGCTTTCATGTCATGTGTTGAGATGGGGTAGGAAGTTTGGGCATATAGGATAGACTTTCTTTCTTTTCCTTCATGCATTTAAGTACATGTTTCGAAGTCTTGTTTATGTGGATATTTATGTGTAGAAGAAATTGTATGTTAGCTGCCAAACCTTTTTGTTTTGGAACTGTTTAGTTTGGTTTTGTTGGGTTGGAAGGATAGCCCATCAGTTTTAATTGTCATTACGGGATAGTGGATAATCTGCCTAGTAAGGAAACTCAAATGGGAACTTTGGAGAAGAAGGATTATAAGAGTCCATCTCAATATGTATGGAGGATTCGTTTCTACTGTTCATACATGAGTTCAGTGCTGAAGTTACCACAACGGAAAAGTTTAGTGACTTTCATTTCATTGGAGGACTTCCAAACTACACTAAGTATAAGGATCAAAATGGTTAATGGGGTTGTGATTGGAGATACTTGGAAGATTATATTGCAAAGAAGGAGCAAGAGTTCCTAAAGACAAATGCAAGTGAGGAGACCCTACACACACCAGTTGCAAGTGATCAATAGACTGGTGCAATGAGTGAAAATGAAGCTAAATCGAGTTCTCAAGGCTATGAGGGGGGATAGTTCATGTTACGGGATTAAGAATCCAAATCTAGTGATCCCAGTGTATGTGGACTTAGTGACTAATTTTGAAGAAGAAGAAAGTGAACTTGACCCTGAAGAAGACATGAATGAAGATGTTGAGGAAGACTTGGAAGATGATGCTAAAGATGACCCTAAGTTCAAACCTGAGAAATATGTGGGGTCTCAGGAAAAGAAAGTTAATGTTAATGTTTAGAAGTTTTGTTATGGATATGATTTTAGTTTATTAATGTCTAGTATTGGTGATGACTAGGATGTTGGACAATTTAGATTGTTATTTTTCTTTGTGAATAAGTGACAATAAACGTAAGGAACTTTTAGGGAACTAAGCATTTATGAACCATTATAAAGGAATAAGTGAGCCAATTTTCTTTTGAAATGATGACTTGAGTAGAGCAAAAATCCAAGAGAAATTTTTTTATTTACTCTGTGCTTTATTATATTGGATGTTTGTGTAAACAACAAAAACTAAGTGAATCATTCGCTCTGAAAGAATGGAAATTTCTTTTGTGAGACGAATGGAGAAAGTGATTTTATGTTATGTTATAAGCTTGTGTTGTTCTAACTTAGAGTTATACATAGTTTAATATAAAGGTCTTTTCCCTGTATAGGAGAAATAGGATGGCTGAACGTAACAATCAGCTGTATGATGTTGTAATACCTAACATTTTCACGTATTTTAAGGAATTATTTTTTTTATTTTATACGTGTTATTTTAATATTTTTATTGAAAATCTGTGTTCAATAAGAATATTAAACAAAAGAGTTTAAATAAGCTTCAATTAAAAATAACTATTTTGTGTTTATAAATAATAGTTTATGTTTTATAAAATATTTTGAAAGGTTTCTAAAAATAGATTTTTAAGAGTTTCCTAATTTTAAGAGATTAAAAGTAATTTATTTTAAATACAAGCAAAGATTCAGGCAGCACAAGATAGATAAAAGTCCTATGCGGACCAAAAACTCCAAGAAGCTGTTTTGAAAATGGCGATAAGTTGTTACTTAAGGTATCACCAATGAAAGAATTAATGAGGTTCGGAAAGAAAGGAAAATTGAGCCCAAAATACATAGGACCCTATGAGATCTTGCGAAGGGTTGGAAAAGTAGCCTATAAGTTAATATTGCCAATGTAGTTGAGCAAGGTTTACTATGTCCTCCATGTGTCTCAACTAAGGAAGTATGTTCCAGATGAGTCACATGTGTCACATCCTGAAACAATAGATTTAGACCAAAGATTGACCTACGAAGAGAGGCCAATTAAGATCCTAGACAGTAAAGTCAGGGATACTCGTACAAAAAGTGTCAAAATGGTGAAGGTGTTGTGGTCTAACCAAGAAACCGAAGAAGCTACTTGGGAAGATGAAGATATGATGAGAGAAAAATAGTCAGAGTTATTTCAAGTTAGTAAGTACAGTTACGGGAAAGTAACTCGATTCTTAAGGGGAGTAGAAAGCGACCTAATTTAGCGCGTTTTTACCCTCAATTTTGCAAGTTTTATGAGTTTCTACGACTTTTAAGTAAAAGTTTTATGTTTGTCTACTAAAAAGTTGTCAAGTGAAAGTTAGGTAAGTGTCTAAGGTCTACAACAACATAATATTATAATGAGAAAGTTTGAAGTAAATGTAGTCTCTATTCAAATTCCATACAGTAATCTACACAAAGTTTATGGACGAAACTTCTTTTAAGGGGGGTAGACTTTAATACCCCACATTTTCACGTATTTTAAGGAAACATTTTTGTATTCTATAGGTGTAATTTTAATATTTTTATTGAAAAACTGTGTTCAATAAGAATATTAAATGAGAAAAATAATATAAAATAAGCTTTAATTACAAATAATTATTTGTGTTTATAAATAATATTTTATGTTTAAAATATTTAGAAAGGCTTCTAAAAATAGAATTTGTTAGAGTTTCCTAATTTATTTTAAGGCAAGGGCATAAAGGTAATTTCCACTCTTTAGGATAAGTATGGGCTTTACCAAATCCTACTTTGGGGCCTATATAAAACCCTTTAAAACCCAAATTTTCAGATTTCATCTTTCGTAATTGTCATTAGGATTCCAAAATTTAGAGAGAGAAAAACTGAAAAAAAAGGAGTAAGATTTATGGGAAAATAAATTGTTCGGTTTTTACGAAGGAGAAAAAAAGGTTCATTTTTCTTGGAGTGCGTGCATCGGAGCCCCTAGCCGGAGCCGTCGTCATCGCTGCCACCGCCGACCACTGCAGCCGGCCACCTCCTTCCTCTTTTCGGTATCTTCGAACACTTAAAAAAAAATTTCTTCTTCTTTCTTTTTGATTCAATTTTGCAAATTAATGTTTATATTTCTGTTTAATCATGATTTTATAAGTTTCAATCATGTTTTCTGAAGTTATGATTTGTTTTAACGCATGACTTAATTTGTTGTTCATGAAATTTTAGATTAGGGTTTATAAAGTAATAAATTCTTGATTTTTATGAGTTTTAATGATTTAAACTTCAATATTATGATCCCGAATTGTTGTGTGAATTTATGATGATTTTGTGATGTTTAGATTGATTTTTAAAGGCTTTAAATACAAAATAAATTTTTGTCCAAATTTTGTAATCATGAAATTCAATAGAATAAATATTATGAACATGTTTTGGCTGATGAAAAAATATTCTAAAGCATAGATTGGTTTCATAATGATGTTAGTTGATTGTAAAAGAGTTTTGTCATGAATTTATGATGTTTTTGTGAGTTTTCTATGAGTTAAAATTTAATTAATAAATCTAAATATTTTCGAAATACAAGTTAAAATAAGTTTTAAGTGTTCATATTATGCTTTAATACTATGGTTTTTAGTATGTTTCATGAAGTTTAAAAGTGATTTTAAGCACATTAAATATTCTGCATGTCTAGATTTCATAAAGTGAATAATTAGGCTTTTAAAGTATGTAATTAGCATGATTGACCATATAAATGAAGTAATACATTGTATGATTGATTTGTGTTGTTTTTGAAGTTATTCAAGGATTTTTGATAATTTTAAATTGCTGTCCACTTTTCTAAAGTGACATAAAATTTATGCTGAGGTTTTATAAAGTGTAAATGAGTCTTGAAAACCAAGTAATCTTGTAATAGAAAAATTTAAGTGATGTATGGAATTGGATAGAGACTATATAAGGAATGTTCTGGACAAGTTTCCAATATACAAGTTAGTCTAGAGTTGTTGTAGAACTTAGTCAACAAGGTTTTAATTAAGTTTCGGTTTTCTTTATGTAGGAGACTTTGAATTAGTCAACTTTTAGAAGTTCTCGCGGAGCACCACTATTTCACAAGGTACGAAAGTACTAAAGACAAACATAAGAGTTAGAATTCATGCTTGGATGATCCTTTATGTTACGAAATGTTGTTATGGTTGTTTGAATTATGAATTGATGTGCATGACAAGCTTTATTAGAAGCATGATCATATGATGTTGACATTCCATGTTGAATAGCAATATATATTTTATAAGATTGAATTGGAATGTTATAATAAGTTAATTTGGCCAATAGCTAATTATTAAAGGAAGAAAGTTATTTTAAAGTTGGTTAGTTACTTAATCGACAAGAAACGTACCTGTAAATTTTTATTCACATGATTAAACAGAGTTATGAGCAAATATTTTATACATGTTGCCACTAACAGCTTAATGTGTGGTTAAGGAGAAAGTAAATAGTTAACCACTCACGGTTGTGTGATAAAGGAAGTTCAGTTTAATTAAAGGACACACATGAGATTATTTTTTAATCACCTTAGATCGAAGATAATTAATATGACTAGCTTGATTGATGCATGTTTTATGTGATGTCGTATGTGAGTCATAACATTGCTAAACCGGTCAATCACCTAAAGTATAAGAGGATTTGCATCAAAACTCTCGGTACGTATATACGTTCAGTATGAACAATGGGAGGAGTCGTATGGAACAGTGATCTATGACTTCTAATTGGAGTAGAAGACGTTATAGTCTTTTATATATTTAATGCACTATATTTCCGTCACTTTATGTGACGTTGGTAATACCTTCTTAGAGTTGCTCCCAAGTTGGTGCCCAATAGGACGATTCTAAAGGAAAGGAAGCCAGTTCGATGTAGAATCCAAAAGTTTAAATAAAATAAGTAATTTGTTGAGTCTACGCACAAGTGAAAGGTTGTCAAAGGTAAGTTGTGTATGTGTTTTAGTTTATGTTGTTTTGTTGCATAGTCTTTAGTAGTTATGTGCTCAGCTTTGCTGACTGTTTGTTTTGCGTGCATTGCTTTCTCTTGGACTTAGCCATACAATGACCCACTTGTTGGTGAGTAGTTGTCTAGAATAAGAAAAGCTACAGGAACAAGTGGACATATGTCATTTCATGTTGGGTTGGAGTGAGAGCGCTTGCTGTGTAGTTTTGTAGTTTTATTTTTATTGCTTATGAAGTACTAACTTTTATTCTTTTATTTGGATGTTATTATATCTCTAAAGATTCCATTTTTGGTTTTTAAGGGCCATTAAAATGGTTCCGAAGTGTAATAAAGTTTTAAGTTGGTTTTTTATTTTGGATGTTGATTTGAATTTGGTTTTGTGACTTGTTTTGAAGTTTAGTTTTAAATTGATTTTTGGTTTTAAGACTTCCGATGCAGTACTTTGGTAATTGCCTTAGTTGTTATCACGGTAGTGATAATACTTTGGTTTTTATGTTATTAGGAGTTTTAATAATTATAAATCTGTAATATTGATAATATGTCTTCCGGAACAATATAGAGTAGGAATTTAGGAAATTCCAGGGTTTTTCACATACTATTGTTAAACCTGTTAATCACGAAAAGTGAAAGAGGATTCGCACTAAAACTGCTGGAACGTATATACCTTAAGTATGCACAATGGAAGGAGTGGTATGGAACAGTGATCTATGACTTCTAATTGGGGTACAAGACATTGTACTGTTTTATATGGCTGCGCTGGAATTCCGTAACTATATGTGACATAGGTAATACCTTCTTGGAGTTGCTCAAAAGTTGGTGCCCAATAGGGCGATTTTAAAAGAAAGGAAACCCGTTCGATGAGAAATCCAAAGTTTAAACGTAATAAACAATTTTATATGAGTTGAATCTATGCATAGGTGAAGAGGTGTCAACGGTAAGAAGTATGCGTGTTATACTCTTATTTTATTATAATATTGATCATATTTTGCATAGTCTTTGGTATTTATGTACTCAGCTTTGCTAATTGTGTGTATTTATGTTCACGGCTTTGCCTTTCTCATGGCTCTACGATGACCCACTTAATGGCGAGTACTTGTCTAGAATAAGAAAAAGCTACAGGTACAGGTGGGCATAGTTAATCATGTTGGGTTGGAGTGTGAGCGCTTGCATTGTAGTTTTCATAGTTTTATGGACTTGTTTGTTATTTTTTATTGTGTGATGTTGACTTTTGTTTTTGGAGATTAAAGTTATTTGGTTTTGAAGGGCCATTAAGATGTTTCCGAAGTGTAATAAAGAATTAATTTGGGTTTCTTTTTTCTTTTGACATTTGTCTGTTTAGAGGCTATTTCAAGTTTCATTTTGACTTTTTAATTTGAATTTGTTGGGTTTTTAAAGACTTCCGCTGTAATACTTTGATAAAATCCTTAGCCGTTATCACGGTGGTGGTAATACTTTTGTTTTTCCTAGTTAATTAGGATCTTTAATAATTATTGTTCTTTATTATTTTCATTTCATATTTCCAGAAATTCTAAATGCGGAAGGTAGGAAATTCTAGGGTGTTATAAATTGCTACTAGGGCAAGAAGTAAACACGAAAATATATCAATAAACTAAGCCTTGGACATCGGTTCACCACAAATCAATCAAACAATGAACTGACTAACGATTAATTAATAGATTAATGAGTTTCTGAATTAAGGCTCACTAATTCTCCAAAATCTAGAGTCCTTGAAAACTCCCCTAATGGTTGTCGCTCACTTAGACTCGCTTTGTCTATTATCACTGTGATCTAAATCTGGTAACCTTACTTCTCGGCTTCAATTTCGACAATATCAAACTAACAATCAAACCTGGCCACAATTTAATTGAAAGCAATAGCAACTGATAATAGGAATTCAGAAATAACATGAACCAAACTAATTAATCATCAATCAAAACATTAAATTAATCCATGGATTCCTTATCCCTAGAAACTAAACTACTTACACGTATTATAAACTATAGAAATCAAATTAACACTAGAAACTAAAACTAAAAACATAATTAAATAGAATAAACTAATTAACATAAATTAAATAAACCAAGAGCAAAAATTCTAGGGCATAAACTAAGATCTAAAAGTAATTAACTAAAACTAAACTAATACTAAGATTTATAAACTAAAAACATAAATCAAATAATGAAAACAATAAAAGAAGTTGAATAAAACCTTAAGTTAGAATTGTGATGAATGAATGATTGAGTTTGAAAAAAGTAACTTCTAGACAGAGAAACTGAATGAAATGCTAGGCTCTAATAATAATAATGTGAGAGTAAAGCCTAAAATCATTAGCTATTTATAGATAAGACTAAAATGCCGACGTAAAAAGGAGAAAAAGCCCATCCGGATGAACCGCCCGACCAATCGGGCAAAATATGCCCATTCGGGCTCAAAATACGAGTGAAAAAGGCCTTCGAAACAATAAGCCCAACTGCTTGGCCAAAACCCGCCCGATCGGGCACGATCAGTGATTTGTCCCTAAAAGCTTCAAAATCGCTAAGTAAATTCTTCCTGCCTGATCGGGTGGAATCTGCCGAGTGCCCGGGCGAAAAGTTTTCTTCACCGCGAAGAGGACAAATCAACCTCTACTACTTCCAGGTTGTATCATGTCTCCCTAAATACTTCATTACCAACTCATGACTCCTCATACGTAGTCATAGCTCATATATTTTCCTTGAAAACAATGCAACAACACCGACATCATGCAAATTGTCACTAACAACACAAACAACTCCATACAACCAAATATTAGCCAAAATAGCTACGAAGAGCCAATGTTAGAGTCAAAATAAACCTGGAAAGGGGGTAAAATATAGAAATAAAATGCACTTATCACTACCATTTTTAGAAAATTATCAAAAATTAAGTGTTTTACGAAGGAAAAATAAAAATAAAATATGGAATTGAATAGTGACCATATAGGGAAGGTTTTGTTCAAGTTTCCAATGTAAATAGTTAGTTTGGAGTTGTTGTAGATGTTAGTCAACGTGGTTTTTAATTTAGTTTCGACTTTTCCTATGTAGGAGAATTCGAGTTAGATGATTTGTAAATGTAGTGGGGAATCACCGTTATAAAACTAGGTGCCTAAGTGCTAAAGGCAATTATACAGGTAGAGTCGTTCATTATTTGTTATTTTCTTTTTCCTTTTTTTCTGTATTTTTTCTTTTTTTTTAACATGAAAGTGTAGGGGCCCCGGATTTTAGGGTCCCAAATTTTTTGGTCACCTTCCCCAAACCGTCCATAGGTCGAGTTAAACCTAAAAAATTGGCTTAAGGAAAGGTGAAATGGACTACGAAGTATTTTGCAAAAAAAACAGGAGCGCAGGAATTTCAGCCGCGCTGGCAATGTAGCGTGACAAAGTTTGTCACGCTGACTGTGCAGCGCTACAAAGTTTGTCACGCTGTAGGTTTAGCGCAACAAACTTTGTGATGCTGTGGCGTTAGTGTGACAAAGTCTGTCGCGCTATGGTATTTTAGTGTATTTTTTTAAATTTAATTATTTTTTTTCGTGTGAGATAATATCAACTAATACGGACGATGCTAGTAAGGAGTCACCAAAGAGTTTTAGGAATCAAACTCATAAACCGTGTATTTAGAATGATTACAAATGGGACACGAATACGGGACGATAATCTAAATTGCACGAATAACCCTTTCGATCCCATGGGGATGACTCTAAGTTATGATCTTACGAACCAAATATGGATTCGAGGGTGAAGGTACTAATATGGCGGAGTGCGTCATATTAGCCCGTAGGCGGCCATTACTAGTTTTCTCTCAATTATACACAAGTTATATAAAGAACCACAAAATAATAATTTGCAACATAACACAAAATTACTATTATTATGGTGAAATCATATAAAACTAATTAATTTAGTCAAATCGTTGTGATAAATTATCTTAGTTTAATGTGATAAATTAATTCAAATTAAGTCATTTAACAAAAATATTGTGAAAAAATTGAAATAAATATACAAATAAATAAATACAACAATCAATACATAAAGTTCAATTTAAGATTCTTAGAAAACTTACACTTCTCACTTGATTATTGTTTCTTCGAGTATTAATTTGGACAAAGCTTCGAATTTAATTCGTAATAATAAGAAATTAACCCAATTTATTAGAAATGAAATAAAAAATAATTTAGTGTAGAAAAGTTTAAGTGTAACGGGAAAAGGAGAAAAAGAGAGAGAAAGTAGGTTTAGGAGAATGAGAGAATATCGTTTTTGGAAGTGTGAGAATGGGTAGAAAAAATCAAGAGAGTCAAGAGGGCCCTTTTAGAGGAGAAAAAAGGTTATTTATAAGAAAAATGTGTAGCGCGACAGGTTTTATCACGCTGGTCAGGTAGCGTTTCAAGTTTAGTAACGCTGACCAGCCAGTGTGACACAAGCTGTCACGCTGCGCAGCTAGCGCTAGTTTGCTTGTCACGCTGCTTCGTCAGCGCAACTAACTTAGTTGCGGTACGCTAAAACTCTTTATTTTTTTTAAATAAATGAAATATTGGGCTTATATAAAAATCCAATAATATAAATAGGCTTTTTTGTTTTAAAAAAATATTTTGTAATTTAAAAAAATAGTACAATTAAGTCCAATAACATCAATTGTCCAATAATCTAGAGAAGTGGGTGTTATTGTTCATCATGGAGTCTTACCACGGGACCGGGGACTAAATAAGTTCTCTAGAGTTAGCCCCTACTTTGATTGAGTTTGAGTAAGACGAAAATCAAAGTATGCTCGAATCGCTTTTCGAGACTTCCATATTCGGAACCGAGGGCTCCTTATTAACCAATGGGTGTATCAAGATTTTATAAAGCAATGGCATCCAGAACTTGAAAAACTTTTTTTTTGTTTTCGAAAATTGGAATAGTTATTTACTAATTGATCGACTTTCTTACTTTGAAATCGACATTTAGAAAATAAATTTTGATAAATTCGTTTATTTATTAAAACGTTTTAAATTCAATTTTATAAGATAAATCAATAAATTAGTCTATTTATTACTAATCTAGTAAATTTGCTTATTTACTGAAATATCTGAACACAAAAGGGTAATAAATTCGCTTATTTATTACTATTTTAGTAAATTCGTTTATTTACTACGAATAATTGAAGAATAGTTAATAAATTTGCTTATTTATTACTATTTTAGTAAATTCACTTATTTACCAAAGAGGTGTTTGAAGAAAAGGTAATAATTTCGCTTATTTATTACTATTTTAGTAAATTCGCTCATTTACTAAAGAAGTGTTTGAGGAAAAGATAATAAATTCGCTTATTTATTACTATTCGCTTATTTAATAAAAATATTTGAAAAAAAGGTAATAGATTCGCTTACTTACTAAAAAAGTGTTTGAAGAGAATGTAATAAATTCGCGTATGTACTAAGAATATTTGAAGAAAAGGTAATAAATTCGCTCATTTATTACTTTTTGAGTAAATTCGCTTATTTACCGAAATTATTGGAAAAAATGTAATAAATTCGATAATTTATTACTATTTTGAGTAAATTCGCTTATTTAACGAATTATTGAAAAAGTGTAATAAATTCGCTAACACTAGTAGAAAAATTGGATTTTGCTGCGCCACATTTGCTGCGGTTCTTTGAGATTTTTAAAGAACCGCAGCAAATAGTTGTTAATGATACCCAATAAAAAGTATTTGCTGCGGTTGATCTATTTGCTGCGGTTCTTTTTCTTATTTGCTGCGGTTACAACCGCAGCAAATAAATCAACCCAAAAAAAACGTTCAAGCCCAGCCCAAACGAAGGGCTATAAATACATGCCATCCCCACCATTTTTCCACCAAACCCTAACTCCCCTTCATTCTCGCCTCTTTCCCCTAATTCCTTCTCAATTTCTGATCTCTCAATCTCTCTAACCCTAACTCCCTCTGTAATTCTCGCCTCTTTCCCTCTCATTCTCGCCTCTTACCTCTCTCATTCTCATTGTTATTCGTCCTCCCCATTTGAAGGTACTATGTGCTTTAATTTTTTTTTTGTCTTTTTTGTTTTGTTTTTTTTTTTTTTTTGATTTCGATTGTAATTTTTTTTTTCGATTTTTTTGTTTTTTTTTTCTTGTTGTTGTTGGTTTGAAATTGATTTATTTATTTTTTGATTTGTTTGATACAATTTTGAAGCAAATTTCGAGCAATTTTAGACAGCTTTGAGGCGATATCGCAGCCTTGGCAATTTTTCTTCAAGATCTATCTTTTGAGGTTAGTTAATCGAAAACCCCAATTTTTTCATTGTTTTTCGAGGCTTGGGCGATTTTTCTTCAAGATCTATCTCTAACATTGCAAGTTTGTCTTTGTGTTGCCGCTAAGGCTCTTGTGTTATTGTTGTCTTTTTATATTATTACTGTTGTTGCTGTTTTTGTACTGGTTTTTTTTAGCTGTCTCTGGTTGTCCTAGGATGCAAATTTATGTTGGGTTTCTTCTGGCTTGGAGTTTTTTCCTTTAGGAGGAGATCCAAAAGTTCTTGCTGGATGTTTTTGTTTGTCATGTTCTGTTTGCTGTTTTCAAAGGACAGAGGTCAAACATACATTCTTCAATTGTTTTGTCGAAACATGAGCAGTTTTGATTCTTTGTCTTCATCTTGTCATG
Source organism: Suaeda aralocaspica (assembly GCA_016808085.1). Lineage (NCBI taxonomy): Eukaryota > Viridiplantae > Streptophyta > Magnoliopsida > Caryophyllales > Amaranthaceae > Suaeda > Suaeda aralocaspica. Next base: position 263,771 of record PYUH01001407.1, read on the forward strand.
AATATAATTCTTAGTCTATCCCGCAAACTGAGTTTGCATGTCATCAAAATACCATGTTTTACTTACATCTTAAAATGCTGAAAGTAAAACATGGTATTTTGAATTTGATCTTTTCTGCTGCAAAAATACAAAGCATGCTGAGAACTGCTTGGTTTGTGGTCTCTTCAAGTGTTGAATATTGTGGGTAGGAATCTGTTTCATGAATTGCTCTTACTTATAGGACATTTGGGTAGATGAGGGAAACCAGGCTTGCATTTTAACCTAAATGTTACACTAAGAACTTTATTTTGTTTCAATGTTGACTTTAAAGGTCAAGTATATGCTCTCTAGTACTTTGCTCATGCTCTTTTTAAATGTCCATGAACATGACACCTTGATTGTAAACTAAGGGATAATAAAACTTCTTGTACTATTTTTTGATCCATATTTGTCAGGTCACAGGCTTCGTAAGTTATGATCATTTATATGGGCTTGAAACTTTCTGGGGTGGAGATGATTGTTATAAAATGGGAGCTGGACATAGTGATACCTGAAATTTCACATATTATTCATGAATTTATTTTGTTTATGTACTTTGCTGCTATTAGTTTTATGTTCCTGGAAACATATTATTTTTGATTTGTTAGATATACTCAAGCAATCAATCAGTATTCAGTATATCAAACTGATGCAAGGTTTTTATAATTCAGTTTCTTGTTTGCATAGATGGGTTGTACTTGAATTGATGATGATTAGCTTCCTGTGGTTTCATTACATGGGTGTTGGAGGTCCTATTTGCTTATTTGGTGTGTCTGCACCTTGTTTTTTGTTTGTGATTCATTTACATTTTTGCAGACATGGTGAAAACAAGGGTTTCTTGCCTTCTGATCCTTCTTTACTTGATTCCCTTATGGTCAGACAATTGCATCTCTTATGGTGATGCAATTGTTGAATGATGATCGAGTCCCTTATAGTCCGACAATTGCTTAATAAAAAATGAGTCCTTATTAGTCCTTATAGTCCCTTATTTCCAATGATGATCGAGTCCCTTATAGTCCCTTATAGTCCCTTATTTCCAAATGATGAAGGGACTCAAGTGATGACCATCGTCAACATCATTGAGGTTTGAGTTGCTCCAGGCTTAAAAACCTGTTGAAGTAGCCTAACTCGAATGGTGGGTGATCGTAACCACTTCCCTGATGGAGATTATGTCGACAAAACAATAATATATTAAGTCTATTGCTGTGTTTGTTGTGGCTGCGGTTGTGTTCTTTGTGCTATTCTGTGTGTTGGTTGAATGATGAATATATGAATGTTTGTGAATGAATTTTGCTTGTTTATATATGAGTTATGAATGACAACACTATAAAAATAAATGATTGAATGAGACTACTCTATATATAATGATTGAACAAAAGAATGGTTGAATGAGTAATGGATCTTGGAATGTTTAGATGAGATTGAGCTTATGATTGATTTTATGATGGTAATGCTTGATGAATGAATAAGATAGGAATGGTTGAATGAATGTTGTATGGTTGATAGAAGTGTATTTTTTGTGATAGAAGTGTTTCATTGATAATTGATTCTAATATGTTATATTTCACGCTTCTAATTTTGCTTTAAAATGCAAAAAAAAAAAAAAATTTTTTTTTTATTTTCTTGGGTCTATTGCTGCGGTTATTCACAAAACCGCAGCAAATAAGTGTTTTTTTGGTGGGAAACTGCACTATTTGCTGCGGTTTTACAAAGAACCGCAGCAAATAGTGCAGTTTCCCTCCAGTTTCTGGTGTGTTATTTGCTGCGGTTACCTGAATAACCGCAGCAAATAACCCAATTTTTTGCTGCGGTTAAACCGCAGCAAATAAAATTTCATCATTTGCTGCTGCTATAAGTGCTGCGGTTCAAAACCGCAGCAAATGACGTTTTTTCCACTAGTGTAATTTATTACTTTTTTGAGTAAATTCGCTTACGGAACGAAATTATTGAAAAATGTAATAAATTCGCTCATTTATTGCTATTTTTAGTAAATTCGCTTATTTACCGAGATTATTGAAAAAAAGTAATAAACTCGTTCATTTATTACTATTTAGCGGAGATTCGCTTATTTACTAGAATTGTTGACAAAAGCTAATGATATTGTTATAAAATCATAAACCTTAACTCAATGTATTTTTCCTTTTGAGTGTTTTGGATAAAAGAGTGAGAAACGGGGTTAACATCAGATACAAACTCAAAGCACTTGAAAATACAGTAAAGCATAATCAAGAACGCTAGCCTTGTAGCGTCACAAAGCCAAACACGCTGATGCGTCAGCGCGATAGTAGAAAGGCACTAAGACCTTCAGCGTGGTTGCTACTATCACTCTCCCAAGTGAGCGTTTCTTCATTTGTTGTGTTTGAAATGTTTCTCAAATTATAAAAGTTGATGTTCCATTGATAATACATGGCAGTGTTGTGTAGGGACATTGGTGTGGTTTCATTGCTGGGTTTGAGTGATGGCACTACAGAATTAGTCGCGCTACTAAGGTAGTGTATTTGGGTTTGTGACGCTGAGGTGTTAGTTTAGTACATTGTCTTGCGCTACTCTGCTCTTTCCTTTAAGTGATTCTTCTTTTGTAATGTAAGTGCTTCTATCTCAAACATTCTTTAATTAAGTTAATTTTGAGAAATATGAGATGAATTTGTGCTAACATGTTGATTTAGAGAATTATTTGTTATAACTTATTCAAATGTAGTCATACAAATGTTCAAGCATATGAAATAAATTTGTTTTATAATGATTATTAAAGAATGCTCCAAGCATTGTAAGAGTAGTATGCTTTTATTTTATTAAACAAAAGTGCTTTGGCAAATTATTTTCTAAATGATGTTATAGAATGAATTATAATGCTCCATGAACTATTGAGAAGTGCTCTTGATTAGTTTATTATATGAGTAATGGGCTCTTAATTAATAATCAAAAAGTGAAAATGATCTTGATCAATTTATTTTAATTATAAGAGTAATGAGCTCTTAATTTATAACCAAAAATGAAAATGCTCTTAATATTTATGAAGCAACGTGCTCCAAGAATAAGAAATCAATTATCCCATTATTTGGTATGATAAAAGTAAAAATGCTCTTAATTTTACCTCAAATGACAAGCGCAAGAAAATTAGTAGCGCTACTGCTGTAGCGTGACCAACTTTTTTGCGCTACACTATGGAGTGCTGCATAATTTGTTGCGCTTGTGAAGTCGCTCCTCATTTAGCGCTACAAAGTCTGTGATGCTACGCTTTTTTTAATTTTCTAGCTCTCTTTATTTTTGTAAAAGTTTTTCAAGTTTAACTTCATTAATTGTTCTTGTATTATTGATTAGACCTTGGGCCTTTTATTTTTGACATATAACTAATGAGCTATATTTTGAGACCGAGGGTTTGAGTAGGGGAAAAATGGCAATATTTTGTGGAGGGTTATCTGACTTAATCCCAAAAAATAGTCGACAAAATGAAGTTTCAAGTGAGACAACTTCCATGTTTTTTTTTCTTAAGGCGCAACAAGCAAATGTCATAAGCTTAATGAGATTTTGCAGCAAGTGGCTTCATAAATATTTTTGAAAAGAATGTAGTCCCCAGGGCGTATAAGATAGTGTAAGTATGGAGACTTGTAGCAACAACAAAGGTCACTATTATGTATGCAAAGCTAGCTAGAAGAGTATGTACAAGCTAGTTATAATGTAAGTATGCTCAAATTAGCTACAAATAAGCACCAAGAAAACAACCAAAAATATGCAAAAATGAGCACAGTGATGCCATAGCATGAGTTAGTAGAAAGCAAGGGATGGGGGGTATCTCAACTTTTCCTAAATCGATTATTTTTTGAACGAAAAATGATTATTTTTGTGTACGAGGAGAATGGGAAAGAAGAATAGTAGAAATTAAGGATCCAAAATTGATTACATTTGTTGTATAATGTGCTTAACAACGCTTATGATTCAAAGGGGAGTGATTTTAGCTTGCCCATTTAATCTTAGATTATGATCCATCGTATTATACTTTCGTGATTGTCTTGTTTGAGAAGTTTGCTTCAAATTCAATTATTGGCTACTAGTAATGTGAATCTCTTTAGAGAAATAAGAGATCAATATTATAAATGCTTGCTTAACTTTTGGAATGTTGAAGATGATAATGCTTGAAGTAGACGAGTTGCCAAGTTTATAAAGACCAAAACTAAAAGAGATAGGAAAGATTTTGGTGATGAGAGGATGATATGAAGTCAAAGTGATGCGTCGCATGCTTCCATGGATAGGTATAAGATAGCTATGAAAATTTATTCTTTAAGAGAAAATGAAGAAGTTGGATGATTTTGCGAAATAAAAAGGAACGCGTAAAGGAAGTATGTGCGTGTTTGAGTTAAAAGATGGCACTACAAGAGTTGATGATGATAAGCATGAGAAAGGAAAGAAGCTTGATGAATAAGAGTATGTGTGAAAAAAAGGAAAGATGGATGATATCTATAGAAGAAAATGACTTGCTTTATGAGACATGAAGGCAATTTTCTTGTAAGGACGGTCGTGCGTCCTAAAATAAAATAGTATCCAAGACCTTAGGTGGGTCTTGTGTTCAAAGGACCTTTTTTTCATGGGCCCTTAAAATTTTACTCATGTTACATGTCCTTAAGATGTAGGACTATTAAGACCGCACCTTATGAAAGGTTGCATACGTATCCAATTCGAGTTGGAATCAGGTCTTAGCTCTTGCTTCTGAGTTATTGATGTGTTAAGGGTAAAGACACAAGTTTTTTGCATTTTTGTTACACCTCAAGGAGGGATTTTTTAGGGTTGTATCATGGCTAAGCTTAAGATGTAAGAAATAAATGGAAAAGAAGGCTCAAATACCCATAATTAACCCAAACTATACTACAAACTTGTTATTAGAATTGAGCAACTCTATTACTTAAAACTTGTTGACAACTTTTCATGCATTTCCATTTGCTTGAATTGAAAATCAGAGCTACTTTAACATTATTTGCTTTATGGAGTTGCATTTTAATTTATCTTCTCGTGGCATTCCCATCCCCACGCTAAGTTTGATGTAGGTTAAAAGAAAAAAGGTATGTGTTTAGGCACAAACGGGCTACCAAGAAAGTGGTTTATGATGTAGGTTATTCAAGACAAGGGAGACATTTTCAGGGTTTCAAAGGTGCCTCTTATGTTGGTGTATTGCATTTTTAAAGAAACACTAAGTGGACTTGGAGTAAGCCCCCAATTTTTGAGACTTAAATTGAGCCTCAATTAAACTTTTAGGCTCGTGATGACTGGGCCTACGGTTAATAAAGTAAAGTTTGTTGCCCAAAAGAGAATTTATTTGAACCACTTTGCTTTAATAACTTAATTAAGGAATTGACACATATAATATAAAGGATGTAAAATATAGAGTAAGTTGTTTAAGGTGTGGATGCGTCAAATTGAGGATGCATTTGGTATGAACAATGTAGTCTATTTTATGCCAATTATGCTTTAACTTGCTCTTCATTGCCATGTTGATTAACTCAACTTAATGAGTTCATTCACTTGTAATTGTTTAAGCAAAACCTGATGAGTAGAGAGAGAATGTACAATTTGAAGATGAAATGAATTTTATTTTATTGATAGTTGAAATTAGTACATAAATGATACTTGTTAGCCTAAGTCTCAAACTCTAGCTACCATGAAAGAAGAAAAGAAAAGAGAGAAATTAAACTAGGGAAGTGAATGGAGTTCTAGTTTTGGTCCAAATCATGTTTCTTGTATGTATGCGTCTACATCGTCTTGAATTTCTTCGGATTTTCTTGAGCTTGCATTTGAAGAAATGTAAATAACAACCATAGTTGATTGAAACTTCATTATATTTCAGTCCAAACTATACATCTTTGGTCTATTGATCAATAGATTCTAAATCAAACATTTAGGAGTATGTTGAACTGTGGGCTCATAATTTAAACACTTAGAATGATGTGCTTGATGCAAAGGTAGGATGGAGTGTTTAGAAAAAAGTAATAGCCAATATAGCACATATTATCACTTTCTAAAGCAAACAAATTTTCTTTTGTTTACATTAGGCTTTTTTTCATCATTTTATATGCCAATAATATTTACCAACCCTTGCAATTTCATATTATAATGATTGCACTTAAAAGAATGTGTCCATTTAGTATGTGTTAATAGATAAAATGTTGAAAAAAAAAAAAACCAGAGTGGGTTTTTTATTGAACCATAAAGGGTTCTAAAATAAATTAAAACCCTTTTAGTTGGGGTTAATTATGATTTAATTGTGTATTAGTAATTTCAAATAAATACTATTTATTCATCAAAATTATTCAAATACATAACTTTTTAGCGCAAAATAATTCTAACGTTAGCTTTGTAGCTTGACAAAATAAGTAGCACTAGCAAGGCAGCGTTATTAAACTTGTGACACTAACAGTATAGCGCAATTAGAAGAGTTGCGCTAATTGTGTAGCGTTGTAGAGTTAGTTACGCTGCAAGTTTCTATTGACTTATGCTACGTTATCATTAAATTTGTATTTAATGGGTTTGGATTCATGTCCATGTTGCCCATATATACGTTATTTAGGCCTAAATTGGCCTATTATTAGACTGAAATTTTGACAGATTAGTGATGATGTTATTTGTATGTGAGTTATTTAAAACATTGATCAAAATCTTGCATTGTCAAGCAATTAGTAAACTTCACATTATCATTATTGGATCCTTACAAAGAGATGATGAGGGAAGACAAAAAAAAAAGATAGAAGAAAAAAGAAACAAGACTCAACACTTAGAGTTATAACAATCAAGGCTAATTGATGGGAAGCTCATAAGAAAAATAAAAATTAATAAAATAAAAAACAATATATATATCATGACTAACCTTGATGGATTTTTTTTTTTAATTTTTGAATTCTAAGTATTTGTTTTTTTTTTTTTGAAAATAATACAAGGGAAAGTGAGATAGTTAGAATTATTAGAAACTTGGAATTAAACTAATAAAATTCTAAATGAAAGGAATTAATTAGTAAACTTCCAAAAGATTCGAATTATATTAAAAATCTATAAAAGGTAAAATATTTTTGAAATCGTTAATATTACTTGAATTTTCTAATAAATGTTAAGTGTATAGGTAGTTTCTATTTAATCAAAGATTCTATTAATCAAATCCTAAGAAGATCAAGTATTTAATTAAGAATATCTTTTGCAATATTTTATTAACTAAATAAAATATATTGGTGTATATAAAAAAAATCTTCCAAGTAATCAAATGATATCAAAGGATATAATTTAAAATTATGGAAAACATTTTATGTAATCATTTAATTTAGTTACCTAATAAAATATTGTGATTGAAAAGATTTGAAAATCTCAGAAAATCTAAATATGCACAAAATATAAAAAAACAAAACAAGCGACTATACAAAAAAAAAAGTAAGCAATAATTACAAAATAATGCAGTCAAACTATGGTCAGTCAAAAAGATCCTACACCTAAGGAGTGTGCTCCAACACTTTGCGGTATAATAACCGTTAGATATGAAGTTTCTCCCATCTAAGTACCATGCGTAGCTTAGAAATTGATGTAGTTGGGATAAGGTTCTATCTTGCTCGGTTGCTTAGAGACCATGAGCCCCACCAAGTCAATAGTTCCTCCCCGAAATGTAGAATTATCACGGTAATCCTAAGGCACGTTTCAAACACATGGAGGCCAAGTGAATGTTACATGTATGCAATATGACTAAGAAAATGCAAATGTTCTAAATATAACAAGTGTATAATTTGAGAGAAAATTTTGAAGTTTCACCCTCTTTTAGTCCCTAGTGGAGTCGCCACTATAAGGGCCCCGGATTTTAGGGTCCCAAATTTTTTGGTCACCTTCCCCAAAGCGTCCATAGGTGGAGTTAAACCTAAAAAATTGGCTTAAGGAAAGGTGAAATGGACTTTTTTAGAAGTATTTTGCAAAAAAACAGGAGTGCAGGAATTTCAATCGCGCTGGCAATGTAACGACAAAGTTTGTCACGCTGTTGGTGTAGCGCTGCAAACTTTGTGACGCTGCGACGTTAGCGTGACAAAGTCTGTCGCGCTACACTATTTTAGTTTTTTTTTTTTATTTTTAATTATCTTTTTTCGAGTGAGATAATATCAACTAATACGGACGATGCTAGAGAGTAGTCGCCAATGAGTTTTAGGAATCAAACTCATAAACCGTGTATTTAGAATGATTACAAATGAGACATGAATACGGGACGATAATCTAAATTGCACAAATAACCCATTCGATCCCATGGGGATGACTCCAAGTTATGATCTTACGAACCAAAGGTTGGATTCGGGGGCGAAGGTACTAACATGGCAGAGTGCGTCATATTAGCCCGTAGGCGGACATTACTAGTTTTCTCTCAATTATACACAAGTTATATAAAGAACCACAAAATAATAATTTACAACATCACACAAAATTACTACTATTATAGTGAAATCATATAAAACTAATTAATTTAGTCAAACCGTTGTGATAAATTATCTTAGTTTAATGTGATAAATTAATTCAAATTAAGTCATTTAACAAAAACATTGGGAAAGAATTGAAATAAATATACAAATAAACAAATACAACAATCAATACATAAGTTTAATTTAAGACGCACAGAAAACTTACACTTCTCGCTTGTTTATTGTTTCTTCAAGTATTAATTTGGAAAAAGTTTCGAATTTAATTCGTAATAATAAGAAATTAACCCAATTTATTAGAAATGAATTAATAAAAAAAATAATTTAATCTACAAAAGTTTAAGTGTAAAGGGAAAAGGAGAAAAAGAGAGAGAAAGTAGGTTTAGGAGAATGAGAGAATGTCGGTTTTGGAAGTGTCAGAATGGGTAGAAACAATCAAGAGAGTCAAGAGTCCCCCTTTAGAGGTGCAGAAAGGGTATTTATAAGAAAAATTGTGTAATGCGACAAGTTTTATACCGCTGGCTAGGTAGCGTTACAAGTTTAGTAAAGCTGACCAGCCAGCGAGACACAAGCTGTCACGCTGCGAAGCTAGCGCTAGTTTGCTTGTCACGCTGCTGCGTCAGCGCGACTAACTTAGTCGCGCTACGCTAAAACCCTTTTTTTTTTTTTTTTTTTAAAATCAAATATTGGGCTTATATAAAAATCCAATAATATAAATGGGCTTTTTTTTATATATTTTTTAATTTAAGAAAAATAGTAAAATTAAGTCCAATAACATCAATTATCCAATAATCTAGAGAAGTGGGTTTTATTGTTCATCATGCAGTCTTACCACGGAACCGGGGACTAAATTAGGTGTCTACAGAAAGAACTATCCAAGAGGACAAGAATGACGACATGCTTAAGTAACTATATAGGGTGACAATGGTTGTCAGTCGAGGTTCTAATGTGGCTTAGTGAATGAGGGTCAAAGAACAAGGGGGAACAAAGAGTATATACTTTTGTGGAAAGAAAAGAAAATATAAACCCAAGAAGAGGTTGGATTCTAAAAACATAACATACGAAATATAATGAGAGCCATGATCATATCACCAAGAACAAAGTAGGCACGATTCCCAAAGTCACAAAGCAAATTCTCGATCTAGGTTCCTACAACAAGGAAAATATTAATGCTCAAGAAAGAAAAATGAGACCAAGGTGGTGGTCTGTATATGCGTGAAAACTAAAGAAACTCTCCATGGTTCAAAAACAATCATTGTGTGGCGTTTGAAATAGCCAAGGAGATAAGCAACCAATATTCACTGCACAAGTTCATCAATCATCTAACATGGTTTTTATACTAAAGAATGCAAAGACTCATCAATTACCTTTCTAGAATGTTTGGAGATTTGAAGTTCATGAGAAAGGGAACTTCTAAGGTAATAATATCTGTTAACATCATAGGGATCTAGTCCTAAAACTAATGATAAAGATCCTAAAAATGAAAAGAATATTTATATTTTGATTTGAAAAATAAACTAAGGAAGAACAATTAAAATGAAAATGAACTACATGCTCTAACTAAACTAATGCAGTTTTGATTATTAAGGAGAAGAGGGAGAAATAAATTTTTTATTTTTATTTTCAAACAGAGGAGCTACAAAAACACCACCCTCTAACAATTTTCATAACACAAACAAACACCAACAAAGTAGTAAAAATAATCATCACTATCATGTTTGTGATAGTAACAATTATTAAATAAACACAAAACAACCATTAATTCACCAATGAAATACTCAATTTATGGACAAAGCACTCAAATATATCAATAATGTAAACACTTCCTCCCCCAAGCTAGAACGAAGAAACGTCTCGGTGCTTACGGAGGAGAACGAAGAAATGCCAAACAACTTAACAAAACCAAAAATTAACCAAAATGACTTCAATTAACAAAAAAAATAAGCTAATAAACAATCTTAATACCAATATATAAGAATGAAAAGATTCTTGGAAATTAGCACATGTAACAATAAAGAAAAATCAAGAACTCAAAACTTAACATGAATAAGAACAATTGAAAATTAGTTAGGGTTTGAGAAAACGATACCAAACAGAGTGTGAAAACACTCTATAAACATGAAGAACGAACCATAAATTAGCATATTCGAAATTTGAATGAAACCCTAACTTTTCCAAATTTGATTTGTGTTGGAGTTCTTGAAGATGAGTGCAAATATCCATTAGTTGTTTGGTCAATTAGATAGAATTGTTGTTTGTGAAGTGTTTAAATGAATTTATGATGTGAATTTGTGATGATTTGTTGAGTTTGGATGATGAAGATTGATAGGGGAAGGTGAGGGAGATCGTGCTTATAAGAGGGTGTTTGAGAATTAATTAAGGAAGTAGTCAAAATTTACCTCAATCCGCAAAGAAAACGCGCAGGAAGTGAGGGTTGCGGTCCACTGATTGGATAATCGTTACTGTCACTAATTTTAACACAAGACTAACAAAACTAAAAGGTTCTAAGGTATGGGATTCACCACTCACAACCACTATGAAGCTGTGAATCCTACAATGAGCCAAGTCTAGGGAAAGACATCTAGGGGAAGTGATTCTAAGAGCCATGTCTACTCTCTCGAGCTAGCATGACGAGCGGAACTATGAACGCGACCTATTCTCAAGGCGTGAACACAAAACGGCCCCTAAGCACAATCACGAAGACTAGTAACGTCCCTTAACCTAAATATCTATTCTTATGGTACTTGAATCAATCGAATAAGGGGAGTCCTCACTCAACTTCATCTTTCAATCCTTCATTGTGGAACCTAGGTACAACATCTATGGTAGCTACTCATAGAAATGTGAATAAGCACCCCATTACTACTACTACTGCTACTGCTACTACTACTACTGCTACTACTACTATTGCTACTACTACTACTGCTACTACTACTACTACTACTGCTACTACTACTACTACTACTACTACTACTGCTACTACTGCTACTACTGGTACTACTGCTACTACTATTGTAAAATGTAAATTAGAGCAAGTTCTAATGATCCTTGTATAACAATGAAGCTTAAATTCTTGAGGAATATGATGATCAACCAAACTAAGAAACCAAGAAGCTGAAGAATTATAGCTTAAGAACAACTAATTGAACTTATTGAAAGATTGTTAAAATTGAAATACAAACTATTTTATGAATTGATTACTAAGCAAACTAATGATCTATGGAGGAAGAGTTTAATCTAGAGAGTTTAATATTTTCCTAGAGTCTAATCTATCCTAGATAGTCTATTCTTTATCTCTTACAACATCTCAAATCTCATATATAAACTAAAACAAAGACCTAAGAATGTGGGAAAATCAAAAAGCAAAGTTCAATTTTGTACGAAGTAGGGGCATATGGTCGCATGGTACAAGGCATGCGGCCGCAACTCAAAAGACTGCACAACCTGCAATACTTTAAACGGGCATAACTCGATCAATACACGTCAAAAATGGGCAAATAAGTTATCGTTTCGAAGCTTGCAAGACGAACTATCACTCCCAATCAATAGCCTGTGAAAGTATAAGGTACAATGAGTGATAAAGGAGAAATATTTGAACAGTTGATGTCGCTTCCTTTCATTGTGTTCAAAATGAAAATTGAGGCTAATGAGGTTCGCTTGGCTTGCTAGCGATGTCGAGCCTGACTAGCGATATCATGTGTCGTGGAACATGATTCCATATCGACATAGCCAAGGCTTGAATTTCTATACCAAATAATCCGTACCATCGCTACATACTTCGTAAGTCTTTGTACAAATATTGCCTCAGTTTTCGAGCTTCATCGAAAATTCCTACAAGATGGAGATAACACGCAAAACAAGACAAATGCGAGCATAATATGATAAAATTGCAAGAGAACGTGATTTACTAAAAACTAATTAAGAAAAGGAAAAAACAAAAAAAGGAAGAAAAACTAACTAAACTAACTAAAGAAACTACAGAAAATATTAAAAAATAAACACTACATCACCTAACCACCGAAAAACCCAATTCCAAACCTTAAATCAAAGCAAAATTATGATAATAAAAAACTAAAAGGATAAATGTAAACTAAGTTTCAAACCTTTATCGGAACGATAGCATGCCGAAGATGCCCTATAACACCTTTCTTGATTAAATCATCACTAATTTATTAACTGTTCATCCTCCCTGCAAACTCTCCATTCTCATTCCCTATAACGCACCTCCGCCACACCCAACCATTCACCACCACACCAATACCAAATTGCCCGTAAACATTTTAGATTCAATTTGTCTATGTTGCCAGTCATCTTCAAAGAGGGACTTATTAATTGATCACAAGCAGCCACAACATATAACATATTACAAAATTAAATCAACATTTCCGTATCTTTATTAATTGCAAAATTAGTGATATTGCAACTTATGAGCACATTCACTTGGCTCCATCAAATCTACCTTATTATTATTCGTACCACTATTCAGTGTATTTACCATATGTAGAAATTCTAATAGAATACCAGTGCAATATTTTGCAAAAAATTTTCGCAAATAAATATACAGAAATCATAAAAGAATTGATTTTTCTCAAATTTTCTCTACTAACTAAATAATATGATTTTCGATAGAAAAAAAAAACGGATTATTCAAAATTTCAGATTGTAGAAAAATTAGCTTATAAAAATGGTTATTTTAAACAGCAAATACTTAAACAAATTATTTTAAACACTTAAAAGTGTAACATCAAATACTTGTTACTTAGCTTCATCTTCGACTTCTTACATTACAGTCGCCATGTTTGTAGAATTGAGGGAGTTTGACTGAATAACGAATGACTAATCTAATAACACCAACTCCCTTATCCATCAACACCAGCCACTAGGACACCACGGCAACACCACCACAAATCCCTCAAAAACCTTTCATATTTTACATTTGAGGTACGAGTTATGAGTTACCCAAACCCTAATACAAAACCAATTATAAATCCAGAAAACCACCTAATTCGAATACCAAATAAATCAAAAGCCCTTAGAACAAAAAGGAAAAAAACCAGCGCATAGCTCGCATAATTATAGAGGAAAAAAAAAATTTTAAGTAGAAATTGCAATTATAATCAAAAACCCAATTCAAATATAAGGGGAAAAACGAAAATTTAGGAAGAAATTGCAACTCAGTTAAAAAATAACAAATTAAACCTTACACCCAATTAAAACAAAATAAAAAAAAAAAAAAAACTTCGACAAAGATTGATGGAAGAGTGTAGATGAGATCGGCGTCGACGAGTATTGATAAGATTGAGAATTAAGAGTGAGACACTTGAGACTGATAGACTTGATGGTGAATTAGATATGAGAGTGAAGCGTTGATTGTGTTTTATTAAGTGACACTAAAATAATAATGACATTACTAATAAAGACATTTTAGTATCATTTTTTTAAGAAACAATAATAATGGGGCATTACTAATAGCAATTTTTCCACTAGTGACTGACACTAAAATCATCCATGAAGACCTCCATAATAGACAATATATACACAGAAAAGATAGCCATCATAGAACATTGAAAAGTAGCAGGAGCATTGCATAGACCAAAAGGCTTTGTACGGTAAGCAAAAGTACCATGAGGACATGTGAATGTTGTTTTTGATCTACCATCAAGTTGTATAGGAATTTGAGAGAAACCAGAATAGCAATCTAGATAACAGAAATATGTATTCTTCGCTAACCTTTCTGACATTTGTTCAATAAAAGGTAGAGGGAAATGATCCTTTTTAGAGGTAACAATAAGTTTTTGATAATCAATGCGCATTCGCCAACCTGCAACACCTCTAGTAGGAATAGGTTCATTCTTATCAATACGCACAACAATTGTTCCTTCCTTCTTAGAAACTACATGCACTAGAGTTACCCATCAAAAATCTGGTACAACATAAATAATACCTGCATCAAGGACATTGAGAACCTCCAGCATGTTAGGATTAAGTCTCCGTTGTCCCTGTATACAAGGTTTATCACCTTCCTCTAAATGGATTCTATGCATGGAAATATTAGGACATATGCCTGTTAAATCATCAAGTGTATAGCCAATAGCCTTTTTATCAGACTTAAGAACATCTAATAACTAATCAAGGTTAATATCAGTAAGCTTAGAACTAACTATGATTGGATACGTTTCATTCTCATCTAAGAAAGCACATTTCAAATTAGAGGGGAGGGGTTTCATTTAAGGCGGTGTTACCTCCTTGACAGAAAATAATTGTTGAGGCAATGCATGATACCTTTGGCTCACTTCTAGAGTCATTTTCTCACCATTTAATTCATGAGCTATGGAATCAACTTCAAAATCTCCTACTCCTGCAGCAACATCCAAGCATAAAATAGCCTCTAAAGGATCCTTTTTAAGGGATCGAGGCATGACATCTAAAAAAATTTCATGAACAATATCAATCCTCGTATGATTGCTCTATCATGGGGTTTTTCATTGCGTTATTAAGATTGAAAGTGACTTTATCATCTCCTACAGAAAGAGTTAGGCTTCCATTTTTAACATCAATGACAGCACCCGCAGTATGTATGAAAGGTCTACCAAGTATGATAGGGATATGAGCATCCTCATCAATATCTAAAACAACAAAATCAACAGTAATGAAAAACTTTCCTACTCTAGCAGGTACACCTTCCAAAATGCCCTTAGGGTATTTGATAGTCCTATCTGCCATCTGCAAAGTAACATTAGTAACTTTCAAATCTCCCACATCAAGTTTCCTGCAAAATGATAGAGGCGTAACACTAACACTAGCTCCTAAATCACATAAAGCTTTATCATTAAACAAAAGACCAATATTGCATGGAATTGAAAAGTTGCTAAGATCCTTCAATTTAGGTGGAGATTTGGTTTGAAGGACGGCACTGCACTCCTTAGTGAGCGCAACCGTCTCTGTTACATTCAACTCACGTTTTCTGCTCAAAATATCTTTCAAAAATTTAGTGTAAGTAGAAACTTAAGTTACTAAATCAGTAAAAGGGAAAGTAACTTGTAAATTTTTAACTATTTGTAGAAATTTTCGAAAGCGATTATCATTCTTACTCCAAGTTACCCAGTTCGGAGAGGGCAACGACATCTTTGAGGGAGGAATTGTATCAGTAACTGAATCAGCTGTAGGGGCTTTCTTCTTAGTTGCTTTATTCTCCTTTGATTCTTCATTCTCCTTTTCTACAGCTGCTTCTTCAAGATCATCAATCACAACCGAACTAAACTTCTTCATTCCATCTCCAACTTTATTGGTGTCATCAGTAGGCATTCTTGGATCTTCATAATAAGTACTGCTCCTTGTGGAAGTAGAATTGCAATGATCTCTAGGTGGATTTGAAGGAGTAGGTTGAGAATGAATTTGCCGTTATTGCTTTTGAGCTGAAGATTGAACGAATAACTTGAGTTTCAAATTGCTGATTATGAGCTTACATGGCTTCTATAGTTTTCTACATCTGCATCATCATATTCTTCTATTCCGAATAATCATTGTTAGTTGGCTATGGAGGTGCTGGTAGTGGTGCTGGAGGTGGTGGTCTATTGGAGGAGGTGGTGCAAACAGTTAAACCTGTTGTTTTAGCACAAAGTGTTGCGAGTTTTGAATGTTGCTAGTGTTCTTCTAGGAGAGGTATAGATGATCCTTCCAACCTGGATTATATGTGTTGGAAAAGGGATTATTCTTGTAAGCTTATAATGAACACACTTGCTCAATAAAACAATGACATGTTTGAGCATTATGACCAAACAATCCGCACGAATCATAGAAAACATCATTGCATTCCCGAAAGTGCAGCCATTATTGCAGCTACTGTCATTGGTGAAGAAGGTGTGGTATTGATCTTTTCTAGCTTCTCATGGATTGCATTGATTCGTGAAGCCAAACTCTCATATTTATCATCTATCACATGTTTCCCTCCTCGTTTCGCATGTCGTCTGGATTACAAATTGAGAATTATTAATTGCAATCCCCTCAATTAAATCGTATGCAACATTAATTTTCTACTTCATGAATCGACCACTAGCAGCAGAATCAAGCAATGTCCAACTCTCATCACCTAAACAGTTATAAAATGATTGAATGAAAAACCACTTCTCAAGACCGTGCTGAGGGCACATTTTCAATAATTCCTATTTGAAATTCGTGATTTAACTCCTAAGTGTTGCAGTCCGCTCCGAAGGATAATACTTCCTTTGAAATGTAACAGCCAACTCATCCCATCTATTAATGTTATACATATTGTTTACGCTCAAATCTGCTCTAGCTTGCAAACCTTAGCTGGTTCCGGCTATAGCTAAATAATTATTGATTTTGTTCGTTTTGGTGCAGAAAGAAATAATGTAAAGGTGGGAGTGGGGGAGACACCAGATGTGGTGACGCGGAAAACCCCCCTAATTCAGGGTAAAAAACCGCGGGTGGCTTTGAGTCCACCAGTCCACTAGTTAATGAGGTTGTTTACAGTTACAATGTATAATACTAGCTATACCGCTAGATAGTTCTAGCTTGTAACTGCTTAAGTGTCTAGCTTAAAGAATGTAAATAAAATACGGGTTGTGTGAACAAATAATGAACAATAATAAATGTATTGATTTTCTTCTGATTGCCTTGTGTATGTATCTTCTTTCTTCTCCCTATTTATAGAATAACCGTGGATTTCTAGCCGTTATCTCTTCTTCAAGGTGGTTGCTCTTTAGGAATGCACCTGGCTTGATTTATGGGCTAGAATCAAGCTAGTTTGAAATGCGGATCCTATTCTTTAGGCACGATCTCCTCAATATATTTGAACCAACTTCCACCTCCTCTCGCTTCTAGAAGCCCCTTGGAATATTCTCCTTCTAACTCCTTGAT
Organism: Suaeda aralocaspica; assembly: GCA_016808085.1. Taxonomy (NCBI): domain Eukaryota; kingdom Viridiplantae; phylum Streptophyta; class Magnoliopsida; order Caryophyllales; family Amaranthaceae; genus Suaeda; species Suaeda aralocaspica. Next base: position 281,092 of record PYUH01001407.1, read on the forward strand.
TCTCGGACCCACTACCTTGACCGTGTCTAAGCTGTAGCTGCTAGCTGGGTACCTGCATAGCTGACAATCAAGCTGGATTATAGGTAGAAATTTTAGCCATAACAATTCGCCCCTAACTTGTAAGCTGGAAGCGCCCAGCTACCGGCTTGCAAGTTACTGTTGGGAGTCGTCACAGTTTCCGAGAAGCAAACGGTTATAATTCAAAAGCAATAATTAATTTCTGAAAATAAATAAATAAAAGAAAGATATGAAAAGATTTGGTGGTTAAGAGAAGTGACCGTTATGTCCTTCTCCTCCCCCTATAAATACACTTCTTCCATTCTTCTTCTTCACTTTTGTCAATTTGTTTTAGGAAGAGAATTCAAAAAAGAAAAACTCGATTTTAGTTCTTTGTGATTTTGCGATTTTCCAGACATCTTTAGCTTATTCAGGTATTGAGATCTTTTCTTCCCCCTTTTTATTTTACTTCCTCCTTTCTTTGCTTAGTTTTAGTTTAGAGGTCATGGGTAGAGCTAAGGATGACATATTTAGTATGATAATAGAGGAACGCCTACAGCAAATTGCTATGATGGGTGTCTTCCCTGAGTCAGCTAGGCTAGTGGTCCCTTCCTCCAGCCAACGACCAGAAACCTGTCCTGCTGACCACGTATGTTTCTTCGAGTACCCTTTCACAATTGGGTTCTCCTTTCCTTTGGCCTGGTTAGTTAGGTCGGTTTTAGAACGCTTAGGTCTAAGTCCGGGGCAGTTGCAACCTTCCTTTTGGAGGATTTGTAAGGTGATCGAGGAAAAAAGTGATAAGTGGGGGCTAGATTTTAATTTAGACGATTTGTTAGGTGTATATTCTATTAGGAAGGTAGGTCCTGGGTATGCTACCTTGAAGGTCAGGGTAGCTGGGAACAAGCTAGTAGATGATGAGGGAGCGCCGGATAAGGGTTGGAAGAGTAGGTATTTCTTTGCGGAGAAGTCCTCCCTTGGCGAAGAGGGAAATTGGCTAGTTGGTGGCTGGAATGCTACAGGTATTAGTACCGTTTCTTTGCCTAGCTTTTAGCACTTTTATTAATCTGGTTCTTACTTGCTTTCTTTTGCAGTTCACTCCACTCCTCCTCTAATCACGGAAAGTCTTGCTATTAGGGAATTGCTAAGTCGCCCTATCGAGGAAAGGACTTTCGAAGTTCCCAAGGAACCCGCAACCACCGCTCCAGCTATGTCTGGTAAGACTTCCTTCTTGTTTGCTAGCAGTAGTGTTTCTAGTGGTTGTTCAGTTTTTGTTTGGAATTAATTTTAATACCGACTTGGTCATGTTCCCTACAGGTTTAAAGGAAATGTCTTTCGAAGAGGCCAAGAGGAGGGTTTGAAAGAGGAAGACCGCCAGCAGCAGCACCACTAGTTCAGCGAACACGAGCTCGAGGCCTGTGGAAGCTGCAGCTATTATGCCTCCTCCTTCTAAGTTCCCTAGGTCGTCCGATCCTGTTCCGGTGGACGACCTGGAGCTATCCTTTCCTCCTACCTTCCTGGCTAAGGAAGGTGTAGAAGAAGGGATAGGGCCTCAGGTCGAGAAGCTGTTGATCCCAGCTGCTAGCCAGCGCCTCAGCAATCTATCTCCCGAGGCTGTGCTGGGCCACGCAGCTGGCCATTCTCTCCAGGTTAGATGTTTCCCTAGTAAATTTTGTGTGTATGCTTTCTATTGCTTGCTTTTCCTTACGTGGTCTCACACAGGTTGTCCAAGACGTCCTGGCTGCTAAGGACTTGGTGAAGGCTTTTACTACCAAGCACGACCAGGCGCTACTTAAGGTAAACAAGCTGACGGCGGAGAACGAACTCCTCAAAATGCAGCAAGCAGAGCTAAAGTCCAAGCTGGAGGAAGACTTCAGGTGCATACTGGAGGAGAGGGAGAAGGAGTTGGAGGGCAAAAATGAGGAGCTGCTAAACAAGAGCAAGAAGCTGGAGCAAGAGCTGGAGGACCTGAAGGAGGAAAGTAAGGATGTAGCTGCCTTTTCCCTTACGAGGGGAAGAGCTATGATAGCTTATGAAGTCTATCATAAGGGAGCTACAGCTAAAGATTGCCAAGCCGTGGTGGACGAATACCTGGAACATTTTGTAGCTTGGCTAACCTCCTTCCTGCTTCCTCAGAACCGGTCGATGCTGCCCCTCTTGGTTATGTTGCTAGCTTAGCAGGTAAGGGGGAGGCAGCTACTATGGGAGAGACTCCTGCCCCTGTAGCAGTCCTACCTCCTGGCGAAGGCAAGCAGGAGGAGTTCTGGAGGCAGCTGAGAGGAAGCTTAGGATCATTCCTGCTTTTCCATTTTAGATTAACTTTTTTAATTATTATATTTTATCAGACAATGGCCTCAGGGCCTGTTTTTTTTAATTTTTATTATTTTCGTACTTCTTTATTTGGAATACTTATTATGATTCTGTTGTTTTGCATATGGTGTTGTGGTTTGAAATTGTTGTGTTCATATTTGTGCTTGCTAGCTAGCTTTGAATTAAATTGCATGCATAACTTGTGTTGGGTAAGTGGTGAGATTATTTCGTAGGCCATCTGGGGGCGACTTGACTGTGTGTCCACGTTGCTGGGTCAGCTTCCAGCTAATGTCCAATTCCCCTTTGATCGCGTTATAGCTTTGAGTGTCGTCTTGGCCTTAGTTGCTACTCTGCATGGAGAATCTGGACTCCCTGGTGGCCTATCTGGGGCCTGCCTAAGTTGAAGCAGTTATTAGTTTATGTCGTTGGTGTTTTTGCCAACAACTTGAAGTTGATCTTTCAATATTTTCATAGCGAACAAATTCAGGGCTAGGATAGTTGTGTTAGCTTAGCTTACTTACTAGCTGGGTCATGCTTTCTGATTTGATCTAGAAGTGGTACACCTTCAGGTTGGATGCATTCCAGATCCTGCGCACTTCTTTTCCTTGCGTTGTAGCTAACCTATCAGCACCGTTGCCTATGACTTTTGTGATTTGATATGGTCCTTCCCATTGCGCAGCTAGCTTTCCAGCATTCTTTTCTCTGGTGTTGGCAAAAACTTTCCTTAATACCCAATCTCCTAGCTGAAATGTCCTTGCTTTTACGTTTTTGTTGAAGCTTCTAGCTACTATATTCTGTTGAGCGGCCATTCTGATGAGTGCATTGTCCCTTAGCTCTTCTAAGGTGTCCAAATTGCTAGCTAGTTCTACCTTGTTTGCTTCTTGCGTCATTAGTCCATATCTGGCCGTTTGTGTGGCTATCTCAATAGGTAGCACGGCTTCGCATCCATACACTACGGAGAAGGGCATTTGTTCTGTGGCTGCCCTAGGTGTGGTCCTATTGGCCCACAGGATCCTAGGTAGTTCTTCCACCCATCTCCCCTTCTTAGCTTCTAATCTTCTCTTGATCCCATTGATTATTGACTTGTTGCTGGATTTGACCTGCCCGTTTGCTTGCGGGTACCTAGAGGTCGACATAGTTAAGGTGATATTCCATTCGCTGCAAAATTCTCTTGTCTTGTCACTTATAAACTGGGACCCATTGTCACAGACGATTATAGATGGAACCCCGAACCTGCATATTATGTTGTTCCAGATAAAGGAGACTACTTCCTTGTCTCTTAGTTGCTGGTGGGCATCTACTTCGATCCATTTGGAGAAGTAATATGTTAGCGCTAGCATGAATACCTTCTGACCTGGAGCTGGTGGTAGTTTTCCCATGATATCCATTCCCCATTTCATGAAAGGCCATGGCGTTAGTGTTGGGTGCAAAACTTTGGAGGGTTTCTGAGACATGCCAGCATGCCTTTGGTAGGTGTCGCATCTAGCTACGTATTTGTCTGCGTCTTGTTAGACGGTTGGCTAATAGTATCTGTAGCTAAGGATTCTGTTTGCAAGTGACCTTCCAGCTATGTGCGATCCACATTGGCCGTCGTGGAACTCCTTTAGCTGCTTCTGCTATTCTTCCTTTTCCAAGCATCTTTGAAGTATTCCCCTAGCTGACATCTTGAACAGTATTCCCTGGATGAGCTGGTACCTGGATGCCTTGAACCTAATCTTTCTGGCTTCTAGCTTGTCTTCCGGCAAGATGTCATGTTGCAGATAGTCGTAGAGTGGTTTGGTCCATGATTGGTTGGTGGTGGCCACTTCTTGGTTGGTCGTAGTGAGTACTAGCTGATTTATGTTTTTGTTTATAGCGGGGCCAGCTAGGTGAATTATGGTTATAGACGTCAGGTTGCTCTTTCTCAGGGCTTATCCCAGATTAGCTAAGGCATCAGGTTGGGTGTTCTAATCTCTTGGTATCTGAGTGATTTTGAAAGGGATGAAGTGAGTTGATGTTTGTTTGGTTAGCTCTAGGTAGCTGATCATTTTGGAGTCTTTAGCTGTGAACTCCCCTGTGACTTGGCTGACTATAAGCAAGCTGTCACTGTACAGCTCTAAGCCTGTTGCCCCTAAGTCTTTAGCCATTGTCATTCCTACGATCAACGCCTCGTACTCTGCTTCGTTGTTAGTTGCTTTATAGTCGCAAGCGATGGATCGTACTATCTTGTCCCCTTGTGGCGACTTTAGTACTATTCCTAGCCCTGCGCCTCTGGAGTTAGAGGAGCCGTCTATAAACATCTTCCATACATGGTTGTTTTGTACCTGGTTGACTTCCTTCATTTCTAACTGGACAGCTTGGTCTAGTTCAGGACTAAAGTCAACCACAAAGTCTGCTAGCGCTTGAGACTTGATTGCAGTTCTTGGATGATATCTTATGTCATGGATGCTCAATGTGATTGCCCACTTTGCCATTCTGCCAGATAACTCCGGCCTTTTTAACATAGCCTTAATAGGGTAGTTAGTCATGACTGGTATAGGATAAGACTCGAAATAGTGTCTAAGCTTCCTAGATGTCGTTACTAGAGCTAAAACAAGTTTTTCCAATGAGGAATATCTAGTCTCGGCATCTAAGAGTGACTTACTGACATAGTAGATGGGGAGCTGCTGGTTGTCAGCTTCCCTAGCTAGGATCGCGCTTACAGCCTTACCGCTGACTGCTAGGTACAGGTGTAAGCACTCTCTAGCTTGAGCTTTAGATAGTAGGGGTGGCGACATTAGGTACCGTTTTAATTCTTCTAAAGCATTTTCGTGGTCATCTGTCCTTTTAAAACCTTCGTTTTTTCTTAAGACGTTATAAAATAAATGACATTTGTCAGATGACCTTGAAATAAAACGGTTTAATGCAGCTACTCTACAGTTAGCTTCTGAACCTCTTTCAAATTTCTAGGTGATTGTATATTTATTATAGCTCTTACCTGGTCGTGGCATGCTTCGATGCCTTTTTTGGTTACTATGTATCCTAGAAACTAACCTGCAGCCACTCCGAACGAGCATTTTGAAGGGTTGAGCCTCATGCTGTATTTCCTTAGAACCTCGAAAGTTTGCGTTAGGTGCTCTATGTGATCTTCGGCTTTCTTGGACTTCACCAACATGTCATCTATGTACACCTCCATTGTATCTCCTAGCTGGTCTTTAAACAATTTGTTGACCAGCCTTTGATAGGTAGCTCCAGCGTTCTTCAATCCGAAGGGCATGACCTTGTAGCAATATATTCCTTTGTCCGTCATGAAGGCCGTCTTCTCTTGATCTTCTGGGTGCATTAGTATTTGATTGTACCCAGAATAGGCATCTAGGAAGGTGAGCATCTCGTGTCCTGCTGTTGCGTCTACCATAGTGTCTATATGTGGTAGGGGGAAGGGGTCCTTCGGGCATGCCTCATTTAAATCTGTGAAGTTGATGTAAACTCTCCATTTACCGTTCTTTTTGCTAACCACCACTACGTTAGCTAGCCAATCGGGATACTTCACTTCTCTTATCTTCCCAGCTTCTAAAAGTTTTTGTACCTCATCGTTGATACTTGGTTTCTTTCAGGAGCGAATTTCCTCCTTTTCTGCTTTATCGGCTTCATAGCTGGATCTACGTTCAGCTTGTGTGTGATGACTTCTGGGTCTATGCCTACCATGTCTTCGTGTAACCATGCGAAACAATCTGCGTTCTCTCTTAGGAAGTCTAAGATTCTACTTTTCTGGCCTTCGTTTAGGCTGGCTCCTAGCTGGACCACTTGCTCCGGCTTGGAGGGATCGAGTGCCACTTCATCTAGCTGTAGCTCGCTAGGTCCTACTGGCGCTAACCCTTCCTGTAATTGCTAGATGTTTGTCAGCTTCGGTTTCAACGTCCTTTTGTAGCAATCTCTCGCTATCTTTTTTGTCCCCTACTACTGTTCCGACTCCCCTTGGTGAAGGGAATTTCAGTGCTTGGTGGTATGTAGATGGTACGACCTTCATTTTGTGGATTCAAGGGGTCCCCAGGATGACGTTGTATGCGGAGGGACAATCTACCACCATGAACCTGCTTGTCATGTTCACTCCTTCTGCCCAGGTTGCCAGGTTGATTTCTCCTTCTGTGTGCTTTGTTTCTCCGCTGAACTCTACCAACACTTTAAGTGTCTTGGTGATGTCAGCGTCTTTCAATCCCATCTCTTTCAGTGCGCTCTTGAAGATAATGTTGGCTGAGCTGCCGTTATCTACCATCACTCTCTTGATGAGGCAGTTACTGATTTGTAAAGAGATTACTAAGCCATCATGATGATCTTCTTCTTCTAGCTCACCTCCGTCAAAGGAAATGGTCATGTTCTTCAGCTTCCTTTCTTCCTCCGATTTAAAGCTGTCCGGCTTGCTTGGAGTTCCTGTTCCATCTCTAGCAAAATGCTTTGCAGCAGAGTAGGTTAGTCCGCAAATTTCAGATCCACCTGATATTAAGTTAATTACCTTTGACGTAGTAGGTGGTGGGGGTGGTCCTGGCTTCTGGGTTTCTTCTCGCAGTCCGCCTTTCTTCCCTAGCAGGTGGTTCAGGTACCCTTTCTTTAACAGGTAGGCTACCTGTTTTCTGAGCTGGAAGCATTCCTCCGTGTTGTGTCCATGGTCATTATGATAGTTGCACCACTTCGTCTTGTCTTTCAAGCTATCTGGCTTGTCGGTTCTCTTCGGCCAGCGCATGGCTTCTCCTAGCTTGTGCAGGGCGTATATGACACCGCCGGTATCCACGTTAAAGCAGTATGACTTGATGCTGGGATAGCTGCTAGCTCTATATCCATAACCTGTTACCTGCGAGGAAGAAGAAGGGTAGACGTTATTAATAGATTCACGTTTAGGATATGGCTGGTGTCTCCAGTTACTGCACCTCTGGCTAGTTATCTTGCGGTCATCATAGCCTGGCCTCCAGGAAGCTTCGTCTTCTTCCATTCCGACTTCAGCTAGTACGCTGGTTTTGATCTATATCTTACGTTCAAACTAAGGGCTTAAACTTAAGATAGATTGATTTAACGAACTTCGTGAATTGGAACACTCACAATCAACGAAACTCACAAACTTAGGTTAGATTGGAACACTCAACAATCTAGTTCTAAGGGTGTTTTAATCTTTGTGAGAATACTCGATCACAAATACTAAAACTGTGGTGAATATTTTGAAGCTTCTAACTCTCAAAACACTCGAAAATCCTTTGTAAATTTTGGGTGAAAATCTCACACAAAATAACGCATAACAAGGATGAACAATAATCGAAATCTGAATTTTATTGAATAAAACATGGGTATTTATAGTACAAATACCTTAGGACTCCTAAACAATCTTGGATAAACTCCCTAAACTATCTAGGAAATAAAACAACTCCTAAAGACACACTAATCCTAGTAAATCCGGCCTTCACAAGATAAACATACAACTTGATAAGTACGCCACCTCATTATTGTAAGTTGATCTTATCTTCCCTAACAACTCTATCAAACTAACTATTTAACAAGATAATTATCAGATTTTAAACTATAAATTACAAGATAACTTGTTGCCCAAGAACTTGGAAAAATAGCAAAGTACTCGCCATTTTGAACGCCAACTTATAAACCTTCCTTTCCAAGTGTTGAACGCCAAGTGAACGCCTAGCTAGACTTGAACGCCAAGTGAACGCCTAGCTAGCCTTGAACGCCAAGTGAACGCCTAGTGGCGTGTGGCCTTATTCAAGTATGAGTGTTATGCAACAATGACCATGAGCTAATCCAAAGCCATGTAGCCCAAATGAATGCCACCCTTGAATTTCAGAACGCCACCCTTGAATCTCAGGACGACTTAGAATCAACTCTTTCTCTTCAATGCTTCAATCTGCTTCCTGATCAGGTTTACTGAAGGCTTCAATGGCTGTGGAAGAGTCTAGGTCGGGTATGGCTATCATTTCCCTGTTTAACGTGTCCAGGTGGGACCTAACAGCTTCATTGGGCCTCTGCACTATCCTGTAGAGGTCGCTTGATTGCTTCTTCATAGCGCGGCTACTTGCGAATTGCTGGTAAAACCTGTTAGCCAAGCTGGAGAAATCTTCTATAGTTCCCGGCTTCAGAATCATTAGCCACTATAATGCGGGACCTGTGAGGGTTGCTCCGAATGATTTGCACAAGGTGGCTTCCACTGCTTCATCAGGGATAGGTATCGGCATCATCTTCTGCTTGTACTGGGAGACGTGATCCACCGGGTCTGTCGTCCCGTTGTACAGTTTGGTGAACGTTGGGATGTTCAGCTTCTTTGGCACTTTTATTCTTGCTACCTCCTCAACGAATGGTGATAAGGCATAGCTGCACTTGGCCTCAGTAGATACGGGGATTTGGGCTCCCGGCAGCTTGGGTAGGAGCTGGTCCAACTTTCGGTTTCGCTGCCGTAGGAGTGCCATCTCCTTAGCGGGCTTCTTTTCGGGCTGATCGTCTTGCTCCTCTCCAGGTTCCTCTTCTTCATCCGACGTACTATACTCGCTATCGCTTTGATCCAAGTTCGCCATGCTGGAAATGTCGCTCGTGTACCTCTTCCGGGATTTGTTGCTTTTTACGGATTCTAATTCCTTCTTGAGGTTGTCCATAGTCGATTGTGACTCTATGGCTGCTTTCTTGCTGTCTTCCTTTATTTTTTCCAGCTCGGCTCGGGTCTTCTCCAACGCCTGCCTCATTTCTTCCATAGCTTTCTGAGATACTTCGGATGCCATAGGGTGGGATATTTTCGCTATCTCAAAGGCGACTGAATTTGTTTGAATAAGTGGATTATCTAGCTACAGCCCCACGGTGAGCGCCAAATTGTTTATGCTAAAATCTGCTCTAGCTTGCAAACCTTAGCTGGTTCCGGCTATAGCTAAATAATTATTGATTTTGTTCGTTTTAATGCAGAAAGAAAAAATGTAAAGGCGGGAGTAGGGGAGACACCAGATGTGGTGACGCAGAAAACCCCCCTAAATCAGGGTAAAAAAACGCGGGTGGCTTTGAGTCCACCATTCCACTAGTTAATGAGGTTGTTTACAGTTACAATGTATAATACTAGCTATATCGCTAGATAGTTCTAGCTTGTAATTGCTTAAGTGTCTAGCTTAAAGAATGTAAATAAAATACAGGTTGTGCGTACAAATAATGAACAATAATAAATGTATTGACTTTCTTCTGATTGACTTGTGTATGTATCTTCTTTCTTCTCCCCTATTTATAGAATAACCGTGGATTTCCAGCCGTTATCTGTTCTTCAAGGTGGTTGCTCTTTGGGAATGCACCTGGCTTGATTTCAGGGCTAGAATCAAGCCAGTTTGAAATGCGGATCCTATTCTTTAGGCACGATCTCCTCAATATCTTTGAACCAACTTCCACGTCCTCCCGCTTCTAGAAGCCCCTTGGAATATTCTCCTTCTAACTCCTTGATTCTTGGACCCAGTACCTTGACCGTGTCTAAGCTGTAGCTGCTAGCTGGGTACCTGCGTAGCTGACAATCAAGCTGGATTATAGGTAGTAATTTTAGCCATAACACATATTGAGACCATTTAACGAAGAACGTGACTTGTCATTTAATGAGAATGGGAACATCACACGTCTAATGTAATCTGCAGTCATACCGGCTTGCTTAATCGTGTTGCAATATTAGACAAAGTTATTCAAATGCATATTTGGATCTTCCTTCAACGTTCTTGCAAATAGGTTCCATTCTACCATAATCACCAAAGCCTACTTTAATTCGAAATTTAGAGTTTGTGTATGAGGAACTCGATAACCACCTCCCACTGTTGCAGAACTCAGTTGAGAATAATCAGTTAGGGACCTTGCTGGTTTTGGCGGCGACGGTGGTGGTGGTTGGTTGTTTTCATTATACTCGGAACTCGACATCTCTTCTTCTGTATCAGGAATACCCGATTCCTGAAATAAACTTGACAAATAAGTAATTGTAAAGTCCGAAAGGGATGTCCTTCTCGATCTCAACTTCCTACTACGAATCCGTTTGTGAAACAAACTTTCATGATCATGATCAATCCACACCGACATAATAATTGAAGACCTGCACAAGAAATGAAACTTCGAACGAATATTAGAACTGCCTCAAAGAACATAAGAGTCCCTTGAGGCTAACAAATAAAACAAAAATAAAAGCAAAAATAACAATTTAAACCCGACTAATAGAACTAAAAATTTCCTCCCCGGCAACGACGCCAAAATTTAAACAGGTTGTCGCACACCTCACAAACAAAAACCAAACAACACTAACTAATGTAGCTATGGAAGTAGGGATCGAATGCTCAGGAAAGCGATTAAATTCTAATAGCTCTAAAAAGTCTAATTGTGTAATGGGCGTTTGTGGTATTCTATGTAAACTACTAAAAACTAGAAAAAACAATGAAGAACTGAAATTATGGAAAACTGCGATAAAACAATGAAGAACTAAATATGGAAACCTAGGGCGATCGGTTCACTATGAATAATCAACAAACTCATAAAACATTCATTAACCAATTCATTAACTTTCATTGAACTAGGGCTCACTAATTTTCTCGAACTTAGACACTCTCAAACCTACTTTACCGACTCTCGCTGGCATAAATTTGTTTTTGCCTATTATTTAGTGGCTTTATTGTGGTGATCTTACCTCTTTACCTCGATTTCAACAATTACTTAACTCACAACTAACTCTGGCCACTACTTAATTGCAATCGATAGTAGTCAATAATAGGAATTTAATTAATAATTAAGAATTAATTAACAAACATAAAACTAATTCATAACATGTTCATAGATTCCCCAGCCCTAGAAAAGAAGACTACTGACACTTGATTATGAAGACCAAAACAAAAATAAACTTATTAAACAAGATCATAACACATAAATAAATTAACAAGAAATTAAAACTAAAATTAATTACTAGAAATTAAACTAATTACTAAACTAACAAACAAACTAGATTAAACAAGTAAATAACTATAAAAAAATCTAAAAACTAAAAAGAATTGAAAAACAGAAAGGAAAGAGATTACCAAAAGAAAGCTTGAATTGCATTAACTTGAATTAACTTAAAACTAAAAGTTGGTTAACAAACTAATCTAACTACTAATTTAAGAAAGAGAAAGATTTTAGGATTCTAGTTCTAAAAATTATGCCAAAAAGTAGTGACGGTCGTGCGACAATAACCTCATCTATTTACAGTACATGGGATACAAATAAAACAAGCCCACGATAAAAAACCGCAAATAAAAACCCATCGGACCGCAAACCCGGCCTCTTGTGCCTGCAACAGTCAAAACAAGGGTGTCCCCTGCGGCCACAGGTGGCCTACTTTGTCATTTCTGAAGAGCCTAATCTATGTTGCTGGCGCATATATCACAAGGCAATTAAAGGTTGTGCCCGCATCAAGACATTTTAAGCAACTTTTGACGATTTCTAGAATGCTTCGCTCGATTCCTTTAAATCTCATTCGTAGCTTGTCATACCTTGGCATGCATCTTGAGGCAAGTCCATTTTGCCTCGTTTTAGCCCATAGTTACATCATAACTCCCTATTATGCTCTTGTCACATACAAAACAAACCGAAAACCACGCGTAATAACCAAGACAGCATAAAATAAACATTAAAAGCTCTATAAATCAACTAAAATTGCTAAAACCGCTCGAAATTATAACTTAACAACAGGGAATGATATTTAATCGAAATAAAGCTACAAACTCAACTATTAAGCATAAAAATTGACGGGAAACGAGGGAAAAACATAATATAAAACATGTATATAAGTGAAATTACATAAATACCCTTAATGCTAGAAATACTTTTTTTCCCTTGTTTATAAAACAATTAAGGAAACATTGAAAATTCTAAAATTAGAAAACATAGAATAATTGTTTTAAGTTACAATTAATAAAATTTCTTTCTTTATTATGATTTAACTTTTTTTATTCAACAAAAATACTAAAGATATTCACATAAAATATGAAGTTAAATTCTCAAAATACGTGAAAATATGGTGTATTACAGTCTACCCCTATTAAAAAAAGTTTCGAGCCGAAACTTTATGTAAATTATTGTATGGAACTTGAATAGAGGCTACATTTCATTCATACCTTTTCGTTTTTCTCCTAAGTTGTTGTAGACTTTTGACAATTACTTAGACATTTCCTTGAAAACTTTTAGGAAACAACCACAAAACTTCCATCAAACTTTACTAAAAGACATAAAAACTTGCAAACTTTAAGGGAAAAATGTGCGAAATTATATCGCACTCTACTCCCTTAAGAATCGAGTTACGTCCCCGTAACTTCACTAACCTGAAATAACTCCGGATACTTTTCCCTCATTATATCCTCAGCTCCCAAGTTTCTTCTTCAGTTTCGTGGTTAGACCACAACATTTTCAATATTTTGACACTTTACCTACATGTATCCCGAACCTTACTATCATGTATTTTGATTTGCTTATCCTCATAAGTTAAACTTTGCTCTAACTCTATTGTTTCAAGTTGCAACACATGTGACTTATCAGGCACATGCTTTCTTTATTGAAATAAAATAAATCATTGTGAACCTTGCTCAACTCCTTTGGTAATGCTAGCTTATAGGCGACCTTTCCAATCCTTTACAAGATCTCATAGGTCTAATGTATTTTGGGCTTAACTGATGTGAATTTTCGTATGAATAAAAAACATCACAAAGATAGAAACTAAATTCACGAATCTCTAAAGGCTAGGCCACCAAAACTCACAAATTCTCTTGATTAATTAGTCTTTGATTAAAGCTCCAGGCACCCTCAAAGCCACTAATCAATCTCACAAGAGTCTAAAAGAAATATCCGCCAACTCAATTTTCGGTAATTTTTGTTTTCTAAGTAAACAAAACAAAACTTTTATTCAATATGAAAATCTGAATTTTACAAACTAATGTTGATATTATTTATAGTCATAATCATCAACATAAATCTTAACAAAAACAAACAAAAACACACGCACAAACACAACAAAAGTTGTCCCTAAATGACTTATCTATGACACAAAAGATAAGATTGCCACATCAACACTGCATGTTGATCTCATCTTACTAACAAACTTTATCTAATTAAAAAAACATCCTAACAAACTTCCTAATAACTTGATAAACAAGATAATCAACAAATTACAGCCAAAATTACACAAAAATTCAATCTACTATCTACAAAAAATCGCCCAAAAATCTCGCCACACAAGATGCTCCAAATTTGCGGAATTTTCAAGATTTGCTTCAAATCTTCAAGAAACGTTTCATGATTAAATATTTTAATCAAGAAACCTTCAAGAAGTCATTCTCAATGTGTTTAAGGCTGTAAATGATGATTAAGGCCTACCAAGAAAAGAAAGACTCAATGCCTAAAATGAGAAAAACCCTATCAAGTGAGATGGGATAAAAACTCATAGGGAAAACCAACTTATTCCCCTTGTCACATATCCACGTTCCTTTAACTCCCCAATTTGCCTCTGAATCTCCTTTGTTTCCTTTGGATTACATCTATATGCTGGCTTGTTTGGTATTTGATCCCCAAGAATAAGATCTATTTGATGCTCAATGCCTCGTATAGGTGGTAATACTGGTGGTAGCTCATCTTGAAACACATCTTCAAATTCACACAACAACGGCTTCAAAATTTGTGGAATTGATGAGGAACCTTCTTCTATTTCCTTAGCCATGAGAGCAAAGGCATGATTACAAGAATTTAACTCCTTTTCCACCTCCCTAGCACTCTTAAAAAACGCCCCCTTTTTATTCTCCGTAGTCTCTTGTTTTTGAACCTTCACAACTTTCAATGGATTCAATGCAATAGACTTGCCATTGGCGTGCTTTTTGATGACATAAACATTAGTTCTACCATCATATTGAACAAATCTATCATATTCCTAAGGTCTTCCAAGTAGAATAGGGCAAACATCACATAGCACACTATCCTCAAATTGTGCAATTTTGAGTGATATTAAAGCTTGTTTAGTTACCGTAACATCACTAGTACTGCTTAACCAATGAAGCTTGTATGGATGAGGATGATTATGAGTAGGATAGTTGAGCTTTTGAATCAACAAAGTAGACACCACATTCGTGCAACTACCACTATCAATAATCACATCACAAAGTTTACCCTGAACTACACACCTTGTCATGAAGATTTTGTCTCTTTGGCTCTCTTCCAATGGCATGGGTTTTGTTTGCAAAACCTGCCTCAAAAACAAAGCTTGGCCATGTGTCTCAGGATCAACTTCCTTCATATCACAATACGACTCTTATCCTCTTGCTCAATGTCATCTTGCTCCCCTTCTTCAATGATTACATCTAGATAGGCTTCTTCAATCATCCTTGTCTCTCTAACTGTGATAACTCTTGAACTAGGACAATTTCGTTGCACATGCCCATACCCTTGACACTTGAAACACTTCCTTTTGTCATCAGGAATTGGTTTCATAATTTAGTAGGAGTAATAACCCTAGGTTTTTCTCCAACTTCCACCCTAGGCTTAGAGTTTAGCAAAAACACTAGTTCTTTCTCCTTCTTGCATTCGTAGCTTTTGAAGAAAGTTTTAGACTTTTTTGAGTGCCCTTGGTTCTTAACTCTCAAGGCTACCTTGAAAATCTCATCAAAAGACTAATAGGGTTGCAATTCTACATTCTCCTTGATAGATTCATCAAGCCCTGCAACAAATCTAGCCAGCTTGTGATCCTCCTTCTCTTCAATATCACATATGATGACCATCTTATCAAACTCATTGATGTATTCTTCCACACTTTTGGATTTTGTTTCAAAGCATGCATCTTTAGGAAGTTATTTTGTTCATATTCATGTGGAACAAATCATTTCCTCAATTCTTTCTTCAATTTGCGCCAAGAGGTGATTTTTGATCTACCATCCTTCCTTCTTTTCCTTTGCAAGCCCTCATACCAAAGACTATCATAAGATGATAGCTTCAATTCCGCCACTTTGAAGGCCTTAGAATCATCATACTCCTTATAACTAAACATCCTTTTGGTTCTCCTCAGCCAATCAAGAAAAACTTCAGGATCCGAACTTCCATTGAACTCAGGAACGTCCAACTTCATGTTTCGGTCGTCATCCCTAGTTTTGTCTCATTTTATGTGCCTTTTCCTATCATCTTTATCACTTGAACTTGAGTATATGATCCTCATAGATTTTCGTGTGCCTCTAGTAGAATCATCATCACTAGAACTTGAACTAGCCTCATCAAGATCGTTGGATATATTTTGCGCCTTTGGCTTTGCTTCCCACGAATTGCATAAGCTCCTCTAACAGGTTCCGCAACTCTTTGATTTCATTGTCCCTTTGAATGTCTCCATCTTGTTCATAAGGAATTCCCTTCTTGTTGTTTATAGATTATTCGTCCCACATAGCTAATTTTGCTTGAGTATAGATCGTTTGAACCTCTCAACAAGAGCACCAACAGTTGACGTGAATTTTCGTATGAATACAAAACTTCACAATGATAGAAACTAAATTCAAGAATCTCTAAAGGCTAGGACAAAAAAACTCATGAATTTAGGTGATTAATTAGTCTTTGATTAAAGCTTAAAGACACTAATCAATCTCATAGGAGTCTAAAGGAAATATCTAGCAACTCAATTTTTAGTAATTTTTGTTTTCGAAGTAAACAAAACAAAACTTTTATTCAACATCCAAATCTGAATTTTACAAACTAATGTTGAGATTATTTATAGTCATAATCACCAAAAAAATCCTAAAAAACCAAACTAAAACAAAGGCACAAACACAACAAAAATCGTCCCTAAATGACTCATTTATGACTCACAAGATAACATTGCCACATCAGCACTGTATGTCGACCTCATCTTGCTAACAAACTCTAACAAACTTTATCTAATTAATAAAATATCCTAAAAAACATCCTTTTAAATTGATAAACAAGATAATCAACAAATTACAACCAGAATTACAAAAAAATTCAACTTACCCAAATCTACACAAAATCGCCCAAAAATCTCACTACACAAGATGCTCCAAACTTGCGCAATTTTCAAGATTTGCTTCAATTCTTCAAGAAACTTTGAAGATTTAATATTTTAATCAAGAAACCTTTAAGAATTCATTCTCAATGTGTTTAAGGCTGTAAATGATGATTAAGACCCACCAAGAAATGAATGACTCAATGCCTAAAATGAGAAAAACCCTATCAAGTAAATGGGATAAAAACTCATACGCAAAACCAACTTATTCCCCTTGTAACCATCTTTCCTTGATTTGCGTGCCCACTTAGATATGTGTGACCATGCACACACAAATCCCAACCCTAGATGCACCCATTAGACTTGAGTCTCCATAAGCAATCCATTCCCCCATGGATGCACCTTTATTTTCAGCTTAAATCAAACCTTCAAAGTTGTGATCAATATTTGTATCATCAACTTTTCCTTCTTTCCAAACCTCATTACACCTTTCATCGGTGATACCTTAAGTTACACCTTATCGCCAACTTCGAAACACGACCTATTTACGCTTTTTGTCTGCATAGGATTTTTGCCTATCCTGTGCAGCTTGAATATTTTCATGTATTACACTTACCTTATTGGTAGTTTCTTCAGTCAATTGATGTCCTAGAATTACCAACTCATGATAGCCTGTCGAAGTGGCTACCAAAGATAAACCATACAGGGCTCACTTGGCTTACTAGTAAGCGCATGTAAGGATCATATCCCACAAGTTATGATTTTTTACACTAAGGCGGCCTAAAGAGAAAGTTAATTTAAGTCGGATTTGCTTTAGGAAGCAAGATTGTCAATAAAGCTGATTTTATGTAACTGAAGTCTAAGATTAATGACAACTAAGGTAAGGGATACACCGTTCACTTCCTATATGAAGGCGTGGATTCCTAGGTCAAACCGAATATAGAGGGAAATGTCAAGGGGAAGTCGTTCTAAGAGTCATGTCTATTGTCTCGAGCTAGCATGACGAGCAGAACTATGAACACGACCTATTCTTATAGCATGAGCACAAAACGGCTCCCAAGCACTTTATTTCACGAAGACTTGTAACGTCCCTTAACTTGAGCTCTTATTCTCATGGTTTTCAAACTAATCAAACATGGGGAGTCTTCACTCAACCTCATCTCTCGATCCTTCGTTGAGGAACCTAAGACTACGTGATTTATAACTCCATTTAACGACTCTAGTCACCCCCAATCTTGGTATTTACTAAAAACCTAATTAAGTCATTAAGGTGGTGAGGGTTTCACCCACACCCTACACTAAAACTATTCAATACACATTTTATTACTTTAACACATTTTTATTCATGATTTACAAGTTATAGCAGAGAAATAAGTTATAACAATGGATTATAAACTAATTTAAGCAACTATCAAGAGAAAAGGGCTTTGCTTATCTATCATTGTTATTGCAAAGAAGTAAGTTATGCAATTGATTTAAACAAACTACAAAGTGATAGAGAAATAGGGGTAAGGAAAAGACTTGATCTTGAGAAGAAACTAAAAACAAGGACAAGATTAACTTGAGAAGAAAGTAATAACAAAAAGTAATAGATAATAAGAACAAGGACAAGATTAGCTTCAGAAGAAAGTAATAACAAAAAGTAATAGATAATAAGAACAAGGACAAGATTAGCTTCAGAAGAAAGTAAGAACAAAAGCAATAGAAATTAAGAATAAGGACAAGATTAACTTTAGAGAATTATGAAATAAAACTAGAATCTATAAAAAAACAAGTAGAAAATTATGATAATTGAAATGGATATTTAAAGAAGAGATTAGAGTTTGATGCTTGAACTATGTAACCTAAGTGCTATTGCAATGATGTCCAAGTAACAATGATGAATTCCCAAAATCTTGAGTAAATGATGATCAACCAAGAACATAAACCAAGAACTAGAAACCGAGGGCATAAACCAAGAACTAGAAACCAAGAGCATAAACCAAAGAACCTTGAAGAACAAGCTTGAGTTGAATTAAAGGATTGGATTACAACTAGTTTGAATTGTTAAATAACTAAGCAACTAATGTTTTTTTGAATAAAATATTAGTTTGGAGAGTATCTAATAGTTCTGATGATTTCCACTATAGTCTAACTCCTCTTAAAAAGCTTTACAACTGAATATATATGCAAAACCACAACCAAGCAAGTGGGAAGAGCAACAAGAAAAAATCAATTTTGGAGAAGCAGGGGCATGCTGCCGCATGCTAGGTACCATGCGGCCGCAACCCCTATTCTGTACATCCCCTACTTTGTTTTGTTAGTCAAGTGGGGGAAAGAAAGGGGTAGGCATCTTTACTAGGGCTGCTAGGGGCTTTGCGTATGTCATCGAGTTATGGGTTGCGATATTGCGAGACGCGAAGCAAAAGATCAAATTGCCTATACCAAGACTATAATAATTCCTTCCTTGCTACATACTCCATAAGATCTTGTGCGAATGTTGCCTCGTTTTCTTAAATTCAACGATGGATCCTACAAAATGGAGATAACACGCAAAACAAGACAAATACGAGCATAATATGATAAAAATGCGGGGCAACGGGAATTACTAAAAACTAATAAAAGAAAGGGAAAACACAAAAAAACGGAACTAACTAAACTAACTAAAGAAACTACGAAAGTTATAAGCAAATAAACACTACATCAAACTCCCCCTAGCTAGACCATTACTTGTCCCTAAGAAATTTTAAACTTTTAAGAACGGAAGGAGTAAGATGAAACCCTCTAGGAAATGATTTGGAAAGACTTTATACAGCTTCTCAATGAACTAAATCTCAAATAATAAAGAAAGTAATGGAAAGCATAACTCATGAGAAAGAATTCAAAAAGCAACCTAAGTAGATTAGAGTGAACTTGTGAGTTTCAACCAATAATAAATCATAAGCTCCTATAAACAATGATCGTATGTAATCCTCTTTGAGGGAGTTCTAAAAAAACAAGAGTATAGATAAGGAGAGAAATGGCTAAACCCTCACATCTTTCGTAAACTGTCATCTTAATATGCTTGCTATGTGACTTTATTGATCAAGTAACCTTTGAACTTTGTATCTTGGATTCATTTGGACTTTGAGGGTTATAATGGGGTTGAGGTAAGGTGAAAGTTGGACATTTTGAATATTTGGAGGCGGTAAACCTAAGTGAAGAATTTACAACTCAATAACGGACTTTACAAACTTTTGACAATGAATAAAGAACTCAACACATCGAACTTTGATTTTCCACTATAATCCAATGAACATGAAGAATAGAAGTGCAAAAATCGACTTAAACACCCATTTTATAACTCAAAAACGGTCCTAAAAGGAACAGGACAACAAAGACATATGACTTTTCATATTTTTAAAAGATAATCATAGAAGAAATGATAATGAAAAGCAATTTACCCACTTCAAATGATTTGAACAAGAACTTGCTTTTTATTGCTAACTATGCTTGTTTACAAAAGCATTGGCACCTCTTTATTCTATTCTATTCTATTCTATTCTATTCTATTCTATTCTATTCTATTCTATTCTATTCTATTCTATTCTATTCTATTCTATTCTATTCTATTCTATTCTATTCTATTCTATTCTATTCTATTCTATTCTATTCTATTCTATTCTATTCTATTCTATTCTATTCTATTCTATTCTATTCTATTCTATTCTATTCTATTCTATTCTATTCTATTCTATTCTATTCTATTCTATTCTATTCTATTCTATTCTATTCTATTCTATTCTATTCTATTCTATTCTATTCTATTCTATTCTATTCTATTCTATTCTATTCTATTCTATTCTATTCTATTCTATTCTATTCTATTCTATTCTATTCTATTCTATTCTATTCTATTCTATTCTATTCTATTCTATTCTATTCTATTCTATTCTATTCTATTCTATTCTATTCTATTCTATTCTATTCTATTCTATTCTATTCTATTCTATTCTATTCTATTCTATTCTATTCTATTCTATTCTATTCTATTCTATTCTATTCTATTCTATTCTATTCTATTCTATACTATTCTATTCCATTCTATTCCATTCTATTCTATTCTTTCTTTTCTTTATCTCCTTTTCTTTTTCGTTTTTTTCCTATACAAGAGGACTAGAATGACGACAAGCTTCACTAACTACATCGGGTGACAATAGTTGTAGGCCGAGGTTTAAATGTGTTTTAGTGAAAGAGGGTCAAAGAACAAGAGGAAACAATGAGTGTTTACATTTGAGGAAAGAAAAGAAAAAACAAACTTAACAAGTGTTGGATTCTAAAAACAAAACATACAAAATGACAGCCATGATCATATAACCAAGAACAAAGTAGGCACGATTATCAAGAAAAATGAACAAAGGAAAATATCAACACTCCAGAAAGAAAAATGAGACCTAGGTAGTGGTCTATATATACATGAAAGCTCAAAAACTAACCAAGGTTCAAAAACGATCATTGTGTGGCGTTTAAAATAGCAAAGGAGATAAGCAACCAATATTTTCTACACAAGTTCATCAGTCATCTAACATGGTTTTTATACTAAAGAATGCGAAGACTCATTAATTACCTTTCTTGAATGTTTAAAGATTTGAAGTTCATGATAAAGGGAAAGTCTAAGCTAATAATCTCTATTAACATCATAGGGATCTAATCCTTAAACTGACTAAAAAGACTTAAAAAAATAAAAAATAAAAATCTTGGACTTTTACTGTTGAATGCAAGCGGAAAATAAAGTAAATGCTCTAACAATAAGCTAAGGGAAAACAAATAAAAAGAAAAAAAAAACTATGAAAATAAAATCACATGCTCTACAACTAAATGCATTTGGATTTTGGGGGCATGAGAGTAGAGAAAAGAAAGAATTTGGATTTAAGAGAAAGAGGGGAGAAGAGAGAATAATTTGGATTTTAAGGAAAGTGGGGAAAGGAAAGAATAATTTGGATTTTTCGAAGGTAGTAGCAAAAAGATCCATCAACAACATCATCATCAAAGGTATCAACTATCAACCATCAACAATTTTCAAGAAAAAGGGGATCAAAAATAAAAAATATCATCAGATTGGGTTACTCAAAACTTCCACAATATGTCACTCTCAAGTAACAAACAAACCCCAAGCTTTTATGACTAACTAATGCAAAAACACTCTCTCAAATTATCAAGGATCAACAACGAAACAACAAAAAAAGATCAACACCACTAACTACCTACCTATGCACAGCAATGCTAGAGGACAATCCCCCCCCCCCCCCTTAAACATGATCGTATGTATCCTCTTTGAGGGAGTTCTAAAAAACAAGAGTATAGATAAGGAGAGAAATGGCTAAACCCTCACATCTTTCGTAAACTGTCATCTTATATGCTTGCTATGTGACTTTATTGATCAAGTAACCTTTGAACTTTGTATCTTGGATTCATTTGGACTTTGAGGGTTATAATGGGGTTGAGGTAAGGTGAAAGTTGGACATTTTGAATATTTGGAGGCGGTAAACCTAAGTGAAGAATTTAAACTCAATAACGGACTTTACAAACTTTTGACATGAATAAAGAACTCACACATCGACCTTTGATTTCCACTAATATCCAATGAACATGAAGAATAGAAGTGCAAAAATCGACTTAAACACCCATTTTATACTCAAAACGTCCTAAAGGAACAGGACAACAAAGACATATGACTTTTCATATTTTTAAAAGATAATCATAGAAGAAATGATAATGAAAAGCAATTACCCACTTCAAATGATTTGAACAAGAACTTGCTTTTTATTGCTAACTATGCTGTTTACAAAAGCATTGCACCTCTTTATTCTTTCTATTCTATTCTATTCTATTCTATTCTATTCTATTCTTCTATTCTATTCTATTCTACATTCTATCTATCTATTCTATTCTTTCTATCTATTCTATTCTATTCTATTCTATTCTATTCTCTATTCTATTCTATTCTATTCTATTCTATTCTATACTATTCTATTCATTCATTCCATTCTATTCTTTCTTTCTTTCTTATCTCCTTTTCTTTTTCGTTTTTTTCCTATACAAGAGGACTAGAATACGACAACTTCACTAACTACATCGGGTGAACATAGTTGTAGGCCGAGGTTTAAATGGTTTTAGTGAAAGAGGGTCAAAGAACAAGAGGAAACAATGAGTGTTTACATTTGAGGAAAGAAAAGAAAAAACAAACTTAACAAGTGTTGGATTCTAAAAACAAAACATACAAAATGACAGCCAGATCATATAACCAAGAACAAAGTAGGCACGATTATCAAGAAAAATGAACAAAGGAAATATCAACACTCCAGAAAGAAAAATGAGACCTAGGAGTGGTCATATATACATGAAAGCTCAAAACTAACCAAGGTTCAAAAACGATCATGTGTGGCGTTTAAAATAGCAAAGGAGATAAGCAACCAATATTTTCTACACAAGTTCATCAGTCATCAACATGGTTTTTATACTAAAATGCGAAGACTCATTAATTACCTTTCTTGAATGTTTAAAGATTTGAAGTTCATGATAAGGGAAAGTCTAAGCTATAATCTCTATTAACATCATAGGGATCTAATCCTTAAACTACTAAAAGACTTAAAAAATAAAAATAAAAATCTTGGACTTTTACTGTTGAATGCAAGCGGAAAATAAAGTAAATGCCTAACAATAAGCTAAGGGAAAACAAATAAAAGAAAAAAAACTATGAAAATAAAATCACATGCTCTACACCTAAATGCATTTGGATTTTGGGGGCATGAGAGTAGAGAAAAGAAAGAATTTGGATTTAAGAAAGAGGGAGAAGAGAGAAATAATTGGATTTTAAGGAAGGTGGGGAGGAAAGATAATTTGGATTTTTCGAAGGTAGTAGCAAAAAGATCCTCAACAACATCATCATCAAAGGTATCAACTATCAACCATCAACAATTTTCAAGAAAAAGGGGATCAAAATAAAAATATCATCAGATTGGGTTACTCAAAACTTCCACAATATGTCACTCTCAAGTAACAAACAAACCCCAGCTTTTATGACAACTAATGCAAAAACACTCTCTCAAATTATCAAGGATCAACAACGAACAACAAAAAAGATCAACACCACTAACTACCTACCTATGCACAGCAATGCTAGAGGACAAT
>PYUH01001407.1:304529-452029 GCA_016808085.1 Suaeda aralocaspica
ATGCTAAGATGAAGCATCTTCCGATGTTGAAGGAGAGGGATGGGCCCTCCTATAGTTATAGGTGGGATCCACATCGGGTCACTAGCAAAACCCCCCCCCCCCCCATGCTAAGATGAAGCATCTTCCCGATGTTGAAGGAGAGGGATGGGCCCTCCTATAGTTATAGGTGGGATCCACATCGGGTCCACTAGCATCGGTGTAAGGAGGCCAATCATATCGTTGTGCATTACAGTAGTTACCATACCTGAAAGGACAAGAATCATAGGGGTCCCAACCACCCGTAAACCCTTGTAGCTAACCCTCATTCGGTCGACTAGGGTCTCCAGGAGGGTCACAACCTCCGAAAACATGGAATTTGTGACCCGGTTCAATACTTATGGGAAAGTAAGGCCATGTGGGTTGGTTTTTATCCCAACCGGCAATTGAGCCTTCTTGGACCGGGCGGTTTGGATAGCTCAAGTATGGATCAAAGTGGCGTTGGGTGACATGGTAATGATAGATAGAATTATTTTGTATCCTACCCAAGGCACAGTCTTGTTCGAATTGTTGTTGTTGTTGTTACATGTAACTAAACAATTTAATTTGTTGGAGAGAGAGGTTATTGAAAGCGTTCATTAAATCATTATAAGGTAGGGCATGGGTCGATGGAGGGCTCGAAGGGCCCTCCTCATGAGCTTGTTGGTTGGGGTTGTTGATCAATGGGTGGTCCTTGCTCCATAGGAGCTTGCTCCCTAAGTTTAAGATGAAGGGCTCGTCATGCGTAATAAGCACGATCTTGTGGAGTGAGGGGTTGGAAAGGGATATAAAGGCATTAGCCTTTTTAAATGTAGTTAGTACGACATTTAGCAAGTAACAATGATGAAGTCACTACACTAACCAACTCCACAGCCCTTCTCCCCTAGTGCTATGCAAAAATTCATGATTTGGAAATTCATTAAGAAAAATACATGTTAGTGAAGACAAGGTCCAAAGCACCAAATTGCTTCGAATAACCTAGTTTGTAAGCGATCACAGTAATGTAACCACCCAATTGAATTGAACCGGTCATTGAGAGATGGTTTATGAATTATAGACACCGACTCAAAAACAGTAATCCATTGTTAATCTTACGGGCGAAACAATGACGACAAGTAAGTAAAAGGCAAAAAAGCTCATTTAGACTCATTTTCCTTAAGTCTTGCTTAGAGAAAATTGAGAAACCAAACATCCTACGAATCAACACACAAACATGGTTGGTGCATTAAACTAGCTAGACTATGAGTGGAAGAAAATATAGAATCGCCACTAATATTCTCCCAAAAGGCATTGTAGCTAGCAAGCTCGAGAATTTTCTCAATTGAAGGTTTAAACAAAGGATTTTTCTGGTCACACATAAGATTCTCATTTAACCGGACAAGAGAGATATATGTCTATGGTTAAACATACGGAAAGTGATATCATGAGAGGGAAATTCTTCCCCTTCAGTTGTGTTACAATTAGTGAGAGTGCATAAAAATTCTAGGGTGACGGACTTGAAAGTGTATTGCGTATTAGTGGGTAGCAAACGCCTTTCCTACCCTAGATTTTCAAAGATAAATGCAATTTCAACTTCAAAGCCTATATTTCTACAAGGTTGGGGATGGAAAAATTTTGTTGGTTGAATGGTTCGCTTTGTTAGAGACTCATACTTGTCCTTGAATTGTGATGGGATATTAAGAGGAGGAGGAACAATTTCCCCTTCCCCGGGTTCGAGAAGAGGAATATCACTATACATATGAACTTGTTTTTCTTTTGTTTTTTGCTTATGTGGGCACGAGGCATGATGACAAGTAGTAGGTAAAAACAAGTAAAACAACAATTATAGCAACACAAAATGACAAGAACACAACTTCTCCTTCCTAACCAAATAAAGAACTAGAAGCCTAACCGCAATGCTTCTAATTCAAACAAATTTTGTTACCTGACTGAGCACGTGGTTGCATAGAATGGGTTTCGGCCGCATGGGTCAGAGTATGCAGGCGCATTGAGCGTATGATTTTTTACTTTTCCAAAATTCAGGAAAACATGCAAGATATGCAGCCGCATGGTGGGGAATGCGGCCGTATAGCCCCTATTTTTTGCTCAATTTTGCTTCTTTTGAAGCTTAAAAGTTTATAATTCAAACTTTTTTAGTAAAAGAGGCTTATGAGCATAAAAAAAGGGGTACAAGGCACTCGTTTACATACGCAAACTCAATCCATTATGCTTTCTTGACATTTTGGGACGATGAATATCCCGAAAATAAAAGATTTTAAACCCAAAAAACGTTTAATGCGTAAATGAACTTCTTTTAATCACTGTTGGTTGATTCCAATATGCAACCCAATGATGTCGAAGGGGTTTCCTTAGTATTTAAGGCTCATCAATGGTAATGGGATGAACGAATTTCCAAAACTTTCAAAAAATGCTCATAAGGACTCTACAATGCTCAAGCTAAGAAATATGTACATGTGATGCGAGGTGCCTTCCGTGAGCACTAGTTTAACGTCTCGAGCCTGACACATCCTCTAGATATAGGAACTAAGACGTGATGGAAGTTACATCCACGTCATCTAGATGCAAAACTAAATATACATTAATAGGAGAGCCATCGAGGTAAGTTTTTAAGCGTGGCCATTAACCTTGAATGACTCACTCCCTTCTTTACCAATTTCTACTTGACCAAAAGGGAAGACTTTGCGGACAACAAATGGTCCACTCCAACGCGATTTAAGTTGTCAGGGGAATAATCCTAATTGTGAATTAACGAGGAGGACCTTGTCTCCCACCTCAAGATCCCTTCTCATGATATATTTATCATGATTAGCCTTGGTTCGATCTTTATAAATATAAGCATTTTCGAAAGCATTAAGTGGAATTTCCTCCAGGGCATGATGGAGGTCAAGAATTCTTTTGTCATCGACATTTTGTCAATCTAAATTTAAAGTTTTAATAGCCCAATGCATTTGGTGTTCCAACTCCACAAGAAGATGCCACGACTTCCACTAGACAAGTTTATAGGGAGTTGTACCAATTGATGTTTTAAAAGCGGACTGATATGCCCATAAGGCATAGAAGAGCTTCGTTGACCAATATAAACAAATAAACACTACATCATCTCACCTATGTCGCTCCAACATAAGGGACTTCTACACTTCAATACGGGGCCTCAAAAGGTGTCATGCCAATACTTGCATGGTAGCTTTTATTGTACATGAATTCGATCAAATCTAAACAATCCTCCCAATTCCCTTGAAAATCCATTATACAAGCTCTTAGCATGTCCTCAAAAGTCTGTATGGTTCTGTTTGTTTGTTGCTAAATGGAAAGCTGTACTCATTTTCAAAGCTATACCGAAGTTCTGCTGGACACTTTTCAAAAATTTCAAAAGAAACCTAGGATCCCTATTTGACACAATATCCTTTGGAACTCCATGTAGCCTTACAACATCCTGTATGTAAGATTTTTCAAGTTGCTCCATCTTTTAAGTCTCCTTCATCAGTATAAACACTGTTGAATTAGTAAGCCTATCCGCCACAACCCATATGGTATCATTTTGATTCTTTGACTTTGTCAAGCAGGTTACAAAATCCATTTATATGCAATCACACTTCAATCTTTGAATTTCAAGTTGTTGAACCTCTCCTTGTGGTCTTTTATGCTTAAATTTCACCTTTTGACAAGTCAGACACTTACTCTCGAATTCAGCCACTTCCCTCTTCATTCTAGGCCACCAATACACCTTCTTCAAATCCTTATAGAGTTTATCACCCCCATGTTGAACTGAGTATGGTATATTATGTCCATCCTCCATAACTTTCCTTTTCAAGTCTTCGCATTTCTGCGGTACACACCATCTTTCCTTATATCTCAAATTTTCATCTTGCTGGTGTTTGAAGTCCATAACCTTTCCTACCTTCAATTTATCCTTTCTTTTATCCAGTTTTACATCTTCATCTTGGTTCTCCTTGATCTCCTCAAACACTGTTGGTTTGATACTAAGGTTGCAAAGTATTCTTTCCAACGCTCCCTCTTTCACTGTCTCCATGTCTTTATACTCTCCAAATTTATACTAGAGAATTCACTCCATGCTTTGTTTTATGACTTAGAGCATTCGCTACCACATTGGCCTTCCCTTCATGGTATTTGATACTAAAATCATAATCTTTGATCAATTTAAGCCATCTCCATTGTCGCATGTTCAAATCCTCTTTAGTAAAAAAGTACCTTAAGCTCTTGTGATCCGTGTAGATTCTACACTTCATTCAGTACAAGTAATGTCTCCCTATCTTCAAGGCAAACACGATTGCTGCTAGTTCGAGATTGTGAGTGGGTAGTTTTCTTCGTGCGGCTTCAACTTTATCGAAGCATATGAAATCGCCTTTCTATTTTTCATTAAAACACATCCCAAACCACTTTTAGAGGCATGACTATACACGTCATAAGAACCACTGCTATCTAGCAAAGTTAGCATTGGAGCCGTAGTCAAACACTCCTTTGGAGTACAAAATGCCTCCCCACACTTATCATTCCATACAAACTTACAGTCTTACTTCATTAACGACGTCATCGGCTTAGCGATCCTCCAAAGGTCCTTCACAAACATACTATAATATCCAGCTAAAACTAAGAAACTTTGCACATCAGACACATTCTTAGGTGTAGGCCACTCTTTCACTGCTTCGATCTTGGCTGGATATACTTTCACTCCCTCTTTTGACGCAAAATGTCCCGAAAATGCGACTTTGTACATCCAAAATTCACACATCGAGAATATAGCATACAAGTTATTCTCCCTCAATGCCATCGAATATTCCTCAAATGTTCCGCATGCTCTTCCGTGCTCTTAGAGTACACCAAAACTTCATCAATTAACACTACCACTACTTATCCAAGAAACGTTGAACAGATACTTTTCATTATGTCCATGAAAATTGCTGGCGCATTGGTCAACCCAAAAGGCATAACAGTGAATACATAATGCCCTTACCTCGTAGAAAAAGCCGTCTTTGGTATACCCCAGTCAGCAAGCCTCAATTGGTGGTATCCTGACCTTAGATCAAACTTTAAGAACACAGTAGCTCCTTTCAACAGATCGAACAAGTCATCGATTCTTAGCAAACGATACCTGTTCTTGATCGTCACCTTATTCAACTCCCTATAGTCAACACATAATCTAATGCTCCAGTTTTTCTTCTTCAAATATAGTAGTGGCACTCCACAAGGTGAAGCACTAGGCCTAATGTAACCTCTCTCCAACAAATCCTGTAGCTGCTCCTTCAACTCACTCATTTCCGCAGGTGTTATCCTATACGGTGCTTTGGAAATAGGCGTCGTTCTTGGCACTAAGTCTATGGTGAAGTCAATTTCTCACTTCGTTGGCATTCCCGGAATCTCCTCCGGAACCACGTCTAGGAAATCCCTCACTACCTTAATCCCATGCTTTAAAGACTCAACATGATCTACATTTCTCACACTACAAAAATAGATTTGGAAACCTCTATTCACATGTCTAGCAAACCTCATCATTGACACTATTTTGTTGTGTTTTCGGCCAACTTGCCCTCCAATAGCTCACCTTCTTACCCTTTTAACTAACCAGATCTTCTGCGGCTCACACAATAGCTTAGCCTTCTGCTCACTCAACCAATCATACCCTAGGATCACTTTAAGGTCACCCAACTCAAACTCGATTAGATGAGCCTTAAACTCCACTCCCTCTATCTCAATTGGAACAATAAAAAATCTCCTTGAACACTGTACTTCTTGTCTTGACGGTGATACTATTGACATATCTGCAGTATCTATATTTCCCAAAAAAGGCATTAACTTTTCCAAGATCTTAGTGGATACAAAAGAATATGTTGGACCAGAATCAAACAAAACCGTAACAGGAAGAGAGTAAATAGAGAAGTATAAACTACAACAAAATTGTCTTTTAATAGCGGTTGAAATTCGTTTTAATAGCTGTTCTACAACCGCCTTCAATCAAACAACTATTAAAAGTATCATATCCTTAACAGGGCTAAAACAACCGCTATTATATGGATATGCTTTCATAGTGGTCAAGAAGTAACCGCCATTAAAAGTAATTATTTTTAACAAAAAAAAATGTTTTTATTTGTTCCTGAATTGCCGCAATAAAATACTACCAAAATAATTTCAATTGAAAACAAACAAGAAATAAATCTCAGATAATTTCTTTTATTGCTTGAATCATATAGTCTACAACAACAATTTTACAAAATAATTGTTTACAACAACAAATTACAACTTTATATACTTAATAAAGCAGCACAAACTTTCAATAAACAGAAGATATATTAATACTATTCAACTAAAAGCTCATGAACTATCCACTTATTTCTTCAATCTGGTAAAATAAAACAGAAAAACTTCCATGTATTAGTTACAATGAAAATTAATTAAAGAAAAATGAAATAAAAAGATTAATCAGATCTCAGTTTTCCAGCACCCATTTGCAATAGAAACGAAAATAACGAGTCCGAAACACAAAAAATTACACATACATAAACACAACTAAGTTTCAATCTTAAATGAAAAAATTGCTGGAAAAAAAAAGCAAAAAACAGAGAAAACTTTAGATCTAAACTATAACGTGTATCTAAGGAAGTCAGAAGTTTTATAAAAACAACAAAATGACGACATTCAATTGAAACAAGAAAAAAAAAACTATACAAAATTCCAAAGGACCATAATTTCTCAAATTAAACAAAAAATCAAAGGAATAAGGATGAAAATACATATTTCATGAAGGCTTAATCGCGATTAGCGCCGGCATCACAGTTTGTGATGATGATCTTACCAAAAGGACCTTTAATTAGATTACTTAGGTTATTTTGCAATTGAATATTATGTACAGAGAGAAAAAGAGGCAATGGAGTTAGGGTTGATTTGAGAGGAAAGCTGAAATCTTGAAGATATTATATTCAGGTGTATTCCGTGTAATTTCTTTAATAGCGGCTATTTTTAACCCGCCATCAATTGCTTGTCACCCCTTGCTTTTAATAGCGCTTATTTCAAAACCGCCATTATTTTCTTCTACCTCATTTTTTTTAAAAGCGGTTATTTGACAACCGCTGTTATAAGCTACTTTACAGAGCTTTATAGCAGTCCACCTTAAAACCGCTATTTATCTACCACTATTAAATCACATTTTTGGTCTAGCGTACCAGTAATCACATCCTTACTAGCATCTGCTTCACTTCATGTCATCACATTTAGCTTTCCAACATTCGAGGTCTTAGCCTGGCTTTCACCACCATCCTTTCTTTTCTCCCTTGTATCAACTTCTTTCAGCATCTCCTTCTTCTTTTAGTCCACGGCATACAAGTGTGTAGCCATATCATATAACTCATGTAAGGACTCAATAACTTGCCCGGCTAGTTGCAACTAGATATCTATGGGCAACCCACTCTCAAAGCGACTATCCTTCAACTTCTCTATTGCCACCACCTCCTTAGAAAACCTTGACAACTCTATAAACTTCGAGTAGTAATTAGTAACTTACATACTCCCTATATTAAGCTCCAGAAACTCATCAGCTTTCTGCTTTTGAAGCAACACAAAGTAAAACTTGTTGCGAATCTATTCCTGAAACACAGTCTAATTAAATCCTGGTAACGCCCTAATGATAGCTTCATTCTGTGACCACCAAAGATTCACTTCTCCGCTCAGGTATTAAACTACATGATTTACTTTGGATTCTTTTAGACACTCAATCGCACCAAACAACTTATTGGACTTTCTCAGCCATCACTCTAAAACATTTGGGTTCTCCTTGATATGTTGGCGACTTGCTTTGAGAAATTTTCTTGAAAAGTTCCCCAGTGGAGTTGCCTCCATTACCATTTCCTCTAGCGACTAACTGTTGAGCTACATTTGCCAATTGCCTCACCACATCATTTAGCTGATTGGTGTTACGCCTAGCCATCCTATTTCTTCTGTAGAGGGAAAAGACCTTTATACTAAACTATGTCTAACTCTAAATTAGAACAACGCAAAACATACAATTTAGCATAAAAGCATCTTTTCAATCCGTCTAATAAAAGAAGTTTCCATTCGTTCAGAGCGATTGATTCAACTAGTTTGGATTAGTTACACAACCATTCAAAGCATATAGTAAAAAAAAATTCCCCTTGGTTTTTCTCTACTTGAGACACCATTTCTGCAAAAAAACTGACCCGTTTTATTCCTTTATTCTCATAAGGGTTCTTAACTGCTTTGTTTTCTAAAAGTTTCTTATGGCTTATTGCCACTTATTCTCAGGAAATAAAAATATCAATCTAAACTTTCAAATATCCTAAACATCAACAATACTAGACATCATAAACTTAAACTAAACTCATATTCCTAACAAAGAGTTTCAAACAATAACATTATCGTTCTTGTCCCTAGACATCACATATTTCCCAGGTATTAACTCAAGATCATTTTTAATGTAATCTTCATCTTCATCCTCCGGATCTTTTTCGGTATCTTCATCCATGTCCTCCTCGGGATCAAGGTCATTTTCTTCTTATTCTTCAGAATTAGTCACTAAGTCCACAAGCACTGGAATAAGTGCATCTTGATCCTCAATCTTATAACATGAACTATCCTTCGACTCACAGCCTGGAGAACATGAAGCAACTTCATTTCAATTCATTGCAGCATTCTCATGATCATTTGTGACTGGTGTGAATAGGGACTCCTCGCCTGCATTTGACTTCAGAAACTGATGCTCCTTCTTTTCAATATAATTTTCCAAGTACCTCCAATCACAACCCCGTTAACCATTTAGAACCTTATACTTAGCATATTTTGGAAGTCCTCCAGCAAAATGAAAGTCATCAAACTTCGCCTTTATCTCCAGGTAAGGTGGATGATGAGGCAAACAACTCACAATCAACGTAGACACACAATCAGGTTGATCCTACTCCTTTAGATCCAGTACCGTACTCATGTATGAACAATAGAAATGAATCATCCACACAAACTGAGGTGGACTTTCATAATCCTTTTTCTCCAAAGTTCCCATCTATGTTTCCTTACTAGGCATATTTTCCAATATCCTACAATGAAACTTAAATCTAATGGGTCATCCTTCCCACACAACAAAAGGCAAGCTAAACAGTTCCACAATTAAAAGTCTGGTGGTTAACAAACAATTTCTTCTACACATAACAATCCCACATAAACGACATTTTCAACCATCACTAAAACGCATAAAGGAAAAGAAATAAAATCTATCCTACATGCCCAAACTTCCTACCAAATCACACCACGTGTTACGAAAGCAGTAACACATAATAACATACTTGAACTCCTTGCATACCTGTTGAAAGTGCAAGTGACACTCAAGAGGGGGGGTGAACTGAGTGTTGTAAAGTTGTTGTAAATTTTTCAATTAATTATAAGAACAGTTTAGAACCGGTTCTCAAGCAGCGGAAATAATAAACCAATAAAATAAACAACACCAAGATTTAACGAGGTTCGACTTCTAATAAGTCTACGTCCTCCACTCACTCACTCTTTTATTAATAAACTCATAATAACATAAGAATTACACTTAATCAATTATGCACCTTTGCACAATATGAATCCCCAACTTCCACCTATGGAAGTTCGACTCAACCCTCAACTATGAAGGTTCAAATGAAGATGATCCCCGATCAACTTCCCCAGCAAACCGAATTATCAGAATGCTCAAATTACCATCCTTTGTCTCTCAAAAACAATTGTCCTAAATGCTTATAGATGAGCGAAAATTAAACCTTGATGTGGTTATGAGGTTTATGCGAGATTGAAACTTAGAGAGCACTTTTGCAAGTTGTGTTTTTCTGTTTTGTTCGTGCAAAAGTTGTTCCTTGATGTCTGCTGGCCAATATCCTTAAACAAGCCTTTGGCTTAGTATGTTATGTAACATTTTCAAGAGAATGTTTTCCATGGAATTATAGAAATAATCCTGGGAAAATATTCTCAATGATTATATATGAAATCAAATATAATCAGCACAATATTACATAACATACCTGCCATACTTGAGGATATTTGCCTTGCATACCAATCCAAGCTTCCGTGTTTGATTTTTGAAAAACAATTTTACGCTGAAAGAAACTTTCCTAAAATACGAATGTGTGAAGTAAAATCTTGGGGACTAGTTCAACACTATTCCCAGACTGTTCCAGTCAGCTAAGTCTACTTATAATTATGTATGCCAAGTAACTTAAGTTCCTTCTCATTCATAATTAATGCATCTCTGTAATCTTAATCTTTATATTGCATAAGCAAACCTTCATACCACTTACATTGCATCTAAGACCCAAGAGCTAGACTCCATGAGGTTGATCCTCATGCAAACTTTAAGACTTGCCTTGTCGAGCTTTATCTTGTCATCATTGAACTTGTTTCTTTAGTACCTGCACATGCAAACAGAAACTTGCATACAATGTGATAGTTCAATGTGGTTTGTCATCATTCCCAACAAAATCTAGGAACTCAACAAATTCCCCGTTTTTGATGATGATAAACTATGAAGTCCCCCCCTACAAATAGCATCATTTAACATTTGGAACTTTTAAAAAATATGAATTTGTTAGAATTCAAAGAACTGGTCTCAGATTGTTCCTACAGATTAAGAATTATTTACAAGTAAACCAGTTCGCAACTAGCTGACAACAATTTAAGAAAGAGTTAGCTAAGTACCCGGGGCAAATACTAATTAGACATAGAGCTCTTATACTTAAACATATTTTCGTAAAAAGAACATCAGTAAGTGCATTAGACTTTTAAACAAGTCGTTGGGATTATAAGAAGTAAAATGCTTTGAATACATTTCCTTCCAGACCTTATAGGTCTGTCACCACTAGCAAGTATTTTTTTTTTTTTATTTTAACGTGCTTCTAGTTGTTGCAACAAACGCAGGTTAGTAATATTCATTTAACTTGTTTCTAGAACACATCGGAACTTTACCCCGCTTCCCCATTTAGGCATCATCAAAACCGTCAAAGCATAAAAGCAGTGAAAAACAATAACTAAACACAAATAGTAGTTAAACTACTAATCATATAAAGTTTTAGCTAAATAGGTATTTCAAACGGCATTCTCGGAATGCTGATTCTACCAACTATTTCTGCAAAAGTGCCAAACCAACTTTTCTAGAAAGTTATTACAAACCAGTAGCAAACCAAATTACAGAACGTTTTTAAAAGGCAAGGGGGAAACCAGAATAAGAAGTTCAATAAAGAAGGGGGTTACCAACAATAGGATAAAATAGAAGTAAAGCAAAGAGATCAATCAGCTCCAGAGTCTTGTTCAATCTCATCATCTTCTTCTTCTTCTAAGCATTGGCAGCATTCTCTTCATCAACTTTTTCCTCATCCTGCTCAGATCCAAGTTCAGCATCCTCATCATCAACATCACTTACAACTTCAGATGTATCGTCCTTGTCTTCAGAATCCTCTCCACCATGTATGCCTGCTTTGTCTAGACGAACGTCAATTCGTCTGTAGGATTCCTGAAGTACAGCACACACTGTAGTGACCCAATTTACCATATTTTGCATTAGTTCATTCTGATCACTCGGCTACTTGACCAAGGCGTAGGTTGCTTGAGCTGTGTCTGTACTGGTCCCTGCAAGACCAACATCACTTTTCCTCTCATCCTTCATTTTTAGAACACCTCCTGCATATGTCATGCCTTTCTGTGCTATAGTCTCCCACCATTGGTATCTTCCAATGCCGAAGCACTAAGGTCAGCCATCATCAACATGGCAGAGCATGATTAGCTTTCTCAACATAGTAGATCATATGTCCTAACATCATAGCAGGGAGGTTGAAAGGAATGTGTTCAATGAGGCAGTAAACGAGAACACTATCCATCAACCGTACACTCATACGGCCTTGTGCTCTAGGGCACATAATCTTAGAGGCTATAGCGTGGAATAAACTCATGATTGGTTCCTTTAATGGGCCAATGGTGTACCCCTGTTTGTTGTCAGGTGGACCAGTAAAGAGTCTGGTTTGGATCTGTTCTGTTGTGACTCCCTTTAGGGGATGCTAATTTTCTCTGGAGTAAACATCAAGTCCCTTTGTAGGAACTTTGTCAATTTCAGCCAATTTCTTTTCAGACAAATTTATGGGAGTTTATTTAACAAAGGAGAAATAGAGTCCATCATCTTTAGTATGCAGGTGTGAGTAAAATTCTTCAACTAGGGGCATGAACACATCTATGTCTTTTGCAAAGAACACAGACCATTTCTGAAAATCTAAGGCCTCCATAACCTCTAACAAGAATTTTTGTGCAACCCGAATCTTTGCAACAGAAAATCCTACCTGAATTTGTTTATCCTTCAGATTATATACACATTTAGGAGTGGTAGACTTACTTTTCTTAGATTTCATGCTTGAAGAGATGACAACATCAGATTGCTTTCTCTTTGGCCCTGTTGTGGTTTGGTCTAGTTGTGCTTCCTTCATAACCGCCTTCCCCTTGGACGCTTCTGCACCCTTTCTAGAAATTATTTTCACTCGAGTACCCTTTCTTGCTATCTTCCTTGTGTTTTCTTTCATAGTGGATAACTCAACTTCCTCTTCAACTTCTACATCATCCGACTTGGAATTGGTTTCAGATTCCTTTTCAGGTAAAGATTCTTCAACAATCTCTAGTTCTTTGGATTTTAACGTTTCGGTTGGTACAGGAGTTGATTCTTTGGATTTTGGTGTGGGTGGCTTTTTGGCAGTGGCTAATTTTGTGGAAATAAGAGTGGAAGATTTGGTGGTTTTGGCGGTTAATTTCGGTGTAACCGCCTTTGAGGTAGGAGTGTAAGAGCTTTTGAAGTTGCAGCCTTGGTGTTCTTTTTGATCAAAGGCACTTCCTCCTCTTCGTTCACATCTTCTTCCTCCATCAAATCTTCAATGACAGACATCTTCTTTGTTTTCTTCGTGTCAATTTAAGGAGATTCACTAACTTCTTTCTCAACCAATCTTGTGCTTCTTCATTTCGACATGATGAGGCTGAATATTTCCTCTTATTTGAGCACAAAAAGAAACGCTTTGAACAATGTGAGAGAAAGTAAGAAGAAGAGCTTTGATGAATTAGGTTTTTGTGTGAGAGAAAAGAATTCGAGAGAATATATAGAAGATAAGGAAAATAAGCAAATGAAATGAAGAGGAAAGTATAATCAGAAGTACATATTTGTAGGAGATTTAAATCAAAACGGTTATCTTCTGAATATTTGAAAGATATTTGTCCGTTCAACCAAAAAGGCAGTTGCCATAAATACTGTTGTCAATATATTTATTTCCAAAAAATTGAATTTTTGAAAATAAACTGACTAACTAAAAAACAGCCGCCTCAAGGATCTGGTTCTCTGCTGGTTTGCAACTGGTCTGTCTCAACTTACCTTTTACAAGATTATGCTAAGGCACTTGAGTACTAAGTTAATCAGCTCAGCATCGCATAAGAACTTTGTGAGACGTAAAAAGCATATAGAAAAAAAAATAGAATATGTACATATTGACATCATTTTACTAGGCAAAGGGACAAGTCAAGATATAAGAGCTCATTGTCTAATTTTAATCATACCCAACAAGGTACGAAGCTTGATGAATAGTTCTCTACTCAATTGTTTTGTGAAGATGTCAGCTAGTTGATCTTCTGACCTGCAAAGCTCTAATTCTACATTACCCTTTTCAACATTATCCCTTAGAAAATGATGCCTAATCTCAATATGCTTGGTTTTTGAATGTTGGACAGGATTTTTTCAAAATATTGATTGCACTTGTTTTGTCACATAAGATGGGAACACTTCTATAACAGATCCCAAAATCCTTCAATTGTGACTTTATCCAAAAGAGTTGATCACAACATAAAGCTGCTGCAATATACTAAGACTCTGCTGTAGATAAGGCCACAAAATTTTGTTTCTTAGACCCCCATGAGATAAGACAGGAATCTAAGAAGTAAGCCATTCCATAAGTACTCTTCCTGTCCACAATAAAACTAGCAAAGTCAGCATCTGCGTATACTATAAGATTCATACTGCTACCTTTTGGATACCACATACACATATCATTAGTACTATTTAGATACCTTAAAATTCTCTTAACAACCTTTGGGTGAGATTCTTTAGGGTCGCTTTGAAATCTTGCACACAACCGTACTTAAAACACTATATCTGGCCTACTGGCTGTTAAGTAGAGCAATGAGCCAATCTTACCTCTATACAATTTACCCTTAATACCATTTCCCTTCTCATCAAGGCTCAATTTTGTAGAACTTGGAATGGGTGTCTCATACGATTTGCTGTCTTGCAGACCATATCTTTTCAGCAACTCCTTGAGGTACTTCTGCTGATGAATCATAATTCCTTCCTTGGTTTGCTTGATTTCAAGTTCTAGAAAGAATCCAATTTCTCCCATCATACTCATTACAAATTCACTTTTCATCAAATCTGCAAACACATTATATAAATAAGGATTAGTAGCTCCAAACAAAATATCAGCTACATATATCTGGACCACTACCAGATCATTTCCCTTTTCCTTCAAGAATAGTGTCTTGTCAACTGAACCTCTCTTATATCCATTTTCTAAAAAAAGACTGGAAAACCTCTCATGCCAGGCTCTGGGAGATTGTTTGAGACCATAAATAGCTTTGTCAAGTTTAAAGACATGGTTTGGCAAGTCACTATCCTCAAATCCACAGGGCTATTCCACATATACACCTTCTTTCAAATAACCATTAAGAAAGGCTTTTTTTACATCCATTTGAAAGAGATTGAAGTTCATATGAGATACAAAAGCAATTAAAATCTTGATTGCCTCTAGCCTGGCAACTGGAGCAGAGGTTTCACCATAATCAATTCCTTCCTGATGATTGAATCCTTGAACCACTAGTGTGGCTTTGTTTCTGACTATAATACCTGCATCATCCAATTTGTTTCTGAACACCCATTTAGTTCCAATAACAGACATGTTTTCGTTCCTCAGTTCAAGATGCCATACTTGATTTCTCTCAAATTGATTGAGTTCATCTTGCATGTCTAAAACCCATTCTGGATCCATCAAATCTGTCTTATAATCAGTTGGTTCAATATTTGAAAGAAAATAATAGAAAGCACAAGAGTTTTCTAGAGTACAATTCCTTGTTTGCACCCCTTTGTTAATATCACTAATGGTAAGATCAGAGGGATGAGCAGACTTGTACTTTAAGGATTTGTTCATATCAAGAATTGCATTGCAGCCTTCTAATCTTGAACTTGTTCCTGTACTGGTTCCCCCTGTTTCATTGTTATTTTGAACAGGTGAACCTGGTTCCATATTGGTCTCGGCTGCATTGTATTCATGTGCTTGAACTTCTAAGTCACTATTTACTCCTCTTACTTCATGAGCTTCTTGAGTTTGTGCTTGACCAGACTCTTCCTCTCTAGGAGAGTGGTGTGGTGAGTCTAGTTCAGCACCTTTTACTTCTTTACCTCCTATAAAGTTTAGCATGCCAATTTCAAATTCATCATCATCAACCTGCACATGCTTACTAAACATATTAGTTTCATCAAACTGAACATGGATACACTCTTCAACACACAAGGTTANGTTTGCTTGATTTCAAGTTCTAGAAAGAATCCAATTTCTCCCATCATACTCATTACAAATTCACTTTTCATCAAATCTGCAAACACATTATATAAATAAGGATTAGTAGCTCCAAACAAAATATCAGCTACATATATCTGGACCACTACCAGATCATTTCCCTTTTCCTTCAAGAATAGTGTCTTGTCAACTGAACCTCTCTTATATCCATTTTCTAAAAAAAGACTGGAAAACCTCTCATGCCAGGCTCTGGGAGATTGTTTGAGACCATAAATAGCTTTGTCAAGTTTAAAGACATGGTTTGGCAAGTCACTATCCTCAAATCCACAGGGCTATTCCACATATACACCTTCTTTCAAATAACCATTAAGAAAGGCTTTTTTTACATCCATTTGAAAGAGATTGAAGTTCATATGAGATACAAAAGCAATTAAAATCTTGATTGCCTCTAGCCTGGCAACTGGAGCAGAGGTTTCACCATAATCAATTCCTTCCTGATGATTGAATCCTTGAACCACTAGTGTGGCTTTGTTTCTGACTATAATACCTGCATCATCCAATTTGTTTCTGAACACCCATTTAGTTCCAATAACAGACATGTTTTCGTTCCTCAGTTCAAGATGCCATACTTGATTTCTCTCAAATTGATTGAGTTCATCTTGCATGTCTAAAACCCATTCTGGATCCATCAAATCTGTCTTATAATCAGTTGGTTCAATATTTGAAAGAAAATAATAGAAAGCACAAGAGTTTTCTAGAGTACAATTCCTTGTTTGCACCCCTTTGTTAATATCACTAATGGTAAGATCAGAGGGATGAGCAGACTTGTACTTTAAGGATTTGTTCATATCAAGAATTGCATTGCAGCCTTCTAATCTTGAACTTGTTCCTGTACTGGTTCCCCCTGTTTCATTGTTATTTTGAACAGGTGAACCTGGTTCCATATTGGTCTCGGCTGCATTGTATTCATGTGCTTGAACTTCTAAGTCACTATTTACTCCTCTTACTTCATGAGCTTCTTGAGTTTGTGCTTGACCAGACTCTTCCTCTCTAGGAGAGTGGTGTGGTGAGTCTAGTTCAGCACCTTTTACTTCTTTACCTCCTATAAAGTTTAGCATGCCAATTTCAAATTCATCATCATCAACCTGCACATGCTTACTAAACATATTAGTTTCATCAAACTGAACATGGATACACTCTTCAACACACAAGGTTATTTTGTTGAAGACTTTGTATGCCTTGCTGTGTGAAGAGTATCCAACGAAAACAACCTCATCACTTCTGGGATCAAACTTGTCCAAACTTAAATTACTATTATTGTGTACAAAGCATTTGCACCCAAATACACGTAAATGTGCAATGTTAGGTCTTCTTCACCTGAGAAGCTCATAAGGTGTTATCTTTAGTAAAGGTATCAGCATTACCCTATTTAAAATATAGCAAGAAGTACCCACAGCTTCAGTGTAGAAGTTTCGAGGTAGACCACCCTCTAGAAGCATTGTTTTTGCCATTTCTTCTAGAGTGCGGCTTTTGCTTTCAACCACTACATTTTTTTGTGGAGTTCTGGGAGCTGAGGAATTGTGAGACACACCATGATCATTACAGTAGGTAATGAAGCTGACATTGTCACATTCAGAACCATGATCAGACCGGATAGAGACTAGTTGATCATTAATCTTGTTTTGGACTTCTTTTCTCAAGATTTCAAATTCTTCAAAGGTTTCATTTTTAAACTTTAGAAATAATGTCCAAGTATAACAAGATTAATCATCAACTAACACAAACACATAGCTATGACGATTTCGACCTTGTACACGCATAGGTACACACAAATCCATGTGCACAAGTTGGAATGGTCTAGTAATGCTTACAAACTTCTTTGGCAGAAAAAGAGGACTTGACAAGCATACATTTTGCACATTAATGACAAATATGTTCTGCAACAAACTTAATGTTAGATAAACCTTTAACTAAGTGCTGAGTTAGCAGTTTATTTAGCAAGGAAAAATATACATGTCCAAGTCTCTTGTGCCACAGCGATTGATCATCCTCCATAACATTGAGACAAGTGGAACTGGTCTTAAGAATCTGACTCAAAAATGTTATGTAAACATTATTGTGTCATAACCCCTTACAGTCTAGTTCCCTTGTTTCAGTGTTAACTATGTGACATAGATTAGTTTCAAATTCAACATGCTTTCCTTTGTCACATAGTTGACATATGCTCAAGAGGTTATGTTTCAAACCTTCAACAAAATATACATTATCAATTGCTTGAGAAAGCGACTTACCAACCTTACCTATAACTTTGATCAAACCTTTACTATTATGTCCCCAGAGGTGACACCTCCTCCTTCATAGGCTACGAGCGAAAGAAATTGACTTCTATCTCCAGACATGTGTCTTGGGCAACCACTGTCCAAATAGTAGAATGGCTTTCCTTTCACCCTAACCTGAACAAACAAATAAAGGTTTAGTTTTAGGAATCCAGATTTTCTTGGCTTCCTTGTTAATGGGAACTGGTTAAATACTGTCCTTTCTAACCCAAATTTGTTTTACTTTTGTCTTTCTTGTTTATTCGTGTTTTCCGTTTTTAAACAACTTATGTGTGTGACTCTAATGATTATGAGTTCTTTTAACATGAGACTGATTTTTCTTATTATGTTTTTGCTTGGTCCAGCAAGTTTGAATAACATTTCCATTCTTAACACAGAGCAAGGTTTCTACTTAAGATTTATTTTAATATATGGTTAAATCATCAATTAATCAAGATTACATTAATTTAATTATAACATGTCGTTTATCTAAAAAACATTAAACACACGTATTCATGCAAACTAACTCCTTTGAGATCACAATATGACGATTTCAATGTTGTCGGCCTCATTCGAAGTACCTTTTGTGCAATTCGTCGACAACCATTCAGAACCGAGAGCTTCAAGAACCTTAAATAAGTAGTAATAATAATATTAATAATAAGTGTTTTGAGGAATGCACAGTTTCTGAAGTAAGGCATGAAAGACAAGGTTAGAGAGAGAGAAAGAGACAAAGTATGGACAGAGTGTGTGAGAGCAGAAGTGAATGAGAAGATGTCGAACTGCTAAATGAA
The DNA here is from genome assembly GCA_016808085.1 of Suaeda aralocaspica. Lineage (NCBI taxonomy): Eukaryota > Viridiplantae > Streptophyta > Magnoliopsida > Caryophyllales > Amaranthaceae > Suaeda > Suaeda aralocaspica. The sequence goes on from PYUH01001407.1 coordinate 323,232, forward strand.
GGTCGAAGGAGGGGATGTATATAGTGTAGGAAGTGACGTAAGCGAGCGTTAGGGTGCTGGAGGAGCATCAGAACGCAAAGCAGCTAGTGCCAGGACGCACGACCTGCGCCAGTACTCGCGAAGTTAGCGCCAAGATGCTCAGTGAGCGCTGTGGTTCAGGACATTTGGGCGCCTAGGCACGAGCTGTGCGTTTAGGCACTTCCCCAACGATGTGGCGCTCAAGTCCCTAATTTCCAATTTCTACGTAGAGGATCTCATATGCTTCCATATTTCGAATATTTACTTCCATAAACTAAAATATTTCAAAATATTATGAAATTATACAAAATTCAGTTCCATAAAACTATTTATACACTTCATAAGCCTAGATTTTCCATAAATCGAACAAACCTTTCTAGAAGGTTCGTCCAATTCGGTCACTTTCATACGCTTAAATTAATATCATTTATTTTCAAAATTGAAATTAAAAATGTGAATTATGAATTAAAATAAAATGAGAAAATGAAATAAAATGATAATATCAAATAATAAATTAAAAGAATAAAATGAAAATTAGAAAATTATTATAAGCTTATTTAGACCATTATAACTCATCATCGGTTAACCCTTTCATACAACGGTTTTATTTATTTATTTTCAAGCACTCGACTTCCAGGAATCGGACATGTTTATGACGTGGTACACGATAATCATTAGCCGTTGGGTGGGAGCAAAAATAGGTGTCTATAGTTAGCCCCCACTTTGACTGAGTTTGCAGAGACGACTAGTCTCATAAAATGAAATTCAAAGTATTTGTGTTACCTGCAAAACAAAAGGGTTAGTTTTACCTGCACCAAGATGATATATCCTCGGAAAGTGCTACATTTCTTGACGACAAAGAAAGTTCTCCTTCAAATGCTGTGTGGTCATATAGGATGTTCCAGAGAAGGCTTCTGTATCATCAGGAGATAGATTGTTTGAGAATATGGTTGATCGTCTGACGATCTAAACATTTTCGCTTGAGACTAAGCTTGGTCATAGGGAAACGTGACGATGTTGTAGATTGTTTATTTGTTGTCTTCTAACATGTTTGACCGTATTCGATTTTCAGGAGCATTTTAGTAACTTTTAACCCTATTCGTTTTTCAGGGGTAATTTGGTAACTTTTGACCTAATTCGTCTTTTGGGGGCATTTTGCTAATTTTTAACCGACTCGTCTTTCGGGGGCGTTTCGGTAATTTTGATGTGGAATGTTGGATAAATGGTGGCGGGGAATGTCGGAGTATGTGAAGCAAATCTTGCTCGAAGACCAAAAAAGAAATCCCTAAAGTGCAAAGTGGGCGCCACAGGGTGTCCCAAAAATTGCCACATGCTATTCTTGAAGATGCATAAGAGGTTGTGAATGGAGATATACAAGAGTTAAATGAAATTGCAGAGAAGGAGTCTCTGCAAGAAGTGGCGCAGGGCGTAGGCTAGGCGCCATGAAGCAGCCCTAGCACTTAGGAGATCGTGGTGGGTCCCTCTGTCTTCTCATTGGGTCATGTAAGCTAAATATGAACTTGTTGTTGTTGTTGGTATTTGTTTTTGTTGGTGCCCGAACTCACACAAGCACACCTTGATTTTCTTCTTCTTGCTTGAACCCAACCCTAAACCGAAACCCCAAATTCCATTGTTGTCTCACGAAGCTTGGAACTTGGATCCTCTTTGGAAATTTTGTCCACCAAACATTATAAGTTGTCTAAACTTAGCTCGTGTTGTTATTTTCTTGTATAATCTTTGCAATTTCATCAATTGTTCATGAAATATTAAACCCAAAAATTGTGTTTTTTTTTATTTTTCCCATGAATGTCAAAATTGATACATGTTCTTGCTTCTATGAGTGAAATGGAACACATAGCAAATGATTTGGACCAAAACAAGTGAGTTTTGAGTGAAAAGTCAACTTTTTAGTGTAGACTATGAAGTAGTGTACTAAAGGGTGTGGTTTTGAGTGAGTGAATGGGTGAAACATAATTTATTTTTTTGAATTCTTGATATGAAATCATTTGTGACTTGAGAATGGTATGAATTGAACTCTTGTGATGTCTTGTGAAATTTTGGAGTTTTTAGCTAATATAGTTCATATAGTTCATGTGAACTTGAAATGAACTAAATAGTGATTTTTGTGTAATTTGCTTTTATTCATGATTGAACTTGATTCTAATATGCTAAAGATGATGATGAAATGAAAATGACTCGAACTAGTAACAAATTATAGTGCTTTGAAGCTAATTTCCTCATAAATGACCACTAACTTACATAGGTCATATAAGCTAGGTAATTCTTGTAAATATGGAAAGTTCAACCCATTGATCTTCATGAATTAAATGACTATTTTACATGTTGTTTGAAAGAAAACAATAATTGAAAATATCTTTATTTGAATGAATCGAAGATAGAAGCTCATGTTTCTAATTTTAGTTCAAAATTAGTTTCTTTAAGCTTCTAAATTCTTTCCCATGTAATGCTCTATATGAACAGAATATAGAAATGTATATTCACTCATGCTAGCCCCCTTTTCTTTCCAATTTTGAAATTACCATCTTGTTGGAAAGTGAGGCTAAAAATGTCGAAAATGTTGGTTTGCTGGATATTGCTAAGACTTTGAGTCTACCAAAGTTAATTGCCGGTGGCTGCATAACCATAACTCATGGTTTATTTATGGGAAATGTCCATATATAGCTGTTATGCTGCCGAACTTTCTGTTCAAAATTCTTGCATTTTGCAAGTCTAGTTCAGAAGATGATGTCCTGGAGGTGGAGGACGTATGGCGGGTGTCCTCAAAGAGCCATACATGGGCTCCCGTGGAGTGGAGGTCTAGCATGCTAGGTTATGATCGGGCTCAAAACAATTCTCGCTATCCCGATCCAGGCAACGTAAGTAACTAACTTCTTTCTTTTTCTTTCCTCTTTCGTTGTTTTCAATCATTTCATTCTCTCTTTTGCAAGACAACCACCACCTATGGGGGTTTGGCTCGAGTACTCCATTCATGGAGGGGCTTGCCTTACTCCGTGCGCAGCATGATCCCGATCTTCTCCGAATGCTCTCAGGATGCGGATTTGATGATTTTATTTGGAGTATTTAAGCCCTCGAGAGTGAAGAAGCTCTTGCGTATTTGTTCTTTAACTTTTGGAGTGGTTGTGGGACACCACCAACTCTTTTCACATTCCATGGGGTAAGATGACCATTACCCCGTTTGACTTCGTTGTTTTGACTTGCCTTTCTTTCTCTCCCCTTCTCGTTAAGGTTGACGACAAACACACCCCTTTTATACTACTACACAGCAGCTTTTGGGTCCTGTGTGTAGTCAGCTAGGTAGGGGAAAATCTGTTAACTGTAGCAACCTGAGTAGTGGTCTTTCTTTCCTTGATATTACCCGAGAGCAAAAGGTTCGCATTGTTCTTCTTTTTCTCATCTCTTGCACCCTTTCTGTTGATAAAGGCGGCAGCTCCTGATGCCATCTTTGCTTTCTCCCTTCTCTAGCTGACCTTTTAATGGTCAAAGAGTATGACTGGGGAGGTTTAGGCTATGTCTGCCTTATGCGTACTATGAGGATAGCCTACCATCGTCAAGTCGACGATAACTCCAGCTTTAGTGTTTCTTCCTTTTGGAGGGTTATCAAGGTAATGATTGTCTTGGACTCTCTGAAATCATGTATGTCATGCGTTTATTTCCTTGCTGACTTTTGCCATTTTTTTGCACTTCTGTGGCTTTGAGTATCTACCCCGCTTAGCCCCGAATCGTCCCTAAGATCGAGTTCACCCTGTTTTTACATCCTCGGTGAGCTGTAGGTCCAAGAGGTGGACCCAAGGGAACAACGAAGTACGCTGATTCATTCGCCAGCTTTGTATTCAGGATGTAAGTGTTTTGATGCTTCTTAGGTTCACTTCAGTCCTTGGGTAGGTTTAGCGGGCAGTTCTACTACTCTTACCATCGCTTCTCAGCTTACCCTTCATTGGTTCTATTTCCGGGACTATGAGGTCCTAATTTGGTATCTTGGGGAGCGAGTAGTGTGGCAACATAGTCTTGACAGGTTCGTTGTTTCCCACGATCCTCCAGAGTCTATGGTTGCTCCATTAGCTCTGTTTGACCAGGTCGGTCAGACAGGAGAGGTCTGTGTCACATTTTATTCTAAGCGGCAGCTCGTTTACCAAGACAAGGATTGCAAGAGCGATCTTCTTCGTTAGTTAGCAAAGCCGGTTCGGCTATTTTCCATGGTGAATTCTGATATCTTTGTATTTTCGTCATATATTTCACCTTAATGAATGCTTATGCCGATTTCCTTGGTTTTTCGGGTGTCATACGACGACAATCGTCTTCCCTATGCCGATCTTATCTACGATTTTGAGATCAATGGATTAATCCATAGGGAGACGGTTCCGGAGGCTCCGGAGGGCCGGTAGTTCGCTATTCAAGCTCTTCCTCCATCGATTCATTTAGTGAGTAAGCCCGCCGTTTTATACGACCTTTGTTAGATGATTTGTTTCAGGTCGTGTGCATTTATTCTTATTTTATTTTGTAACGGATGCCTCGAGAAGGTGTAGCTCACCTACTGAAGGTGATAGATACCTTGAAGTATGAGGCCAAGAAGCTGAAGGAGGCCTTGTCGTGTAGGAGTTAGCATACCGATGTAATAAAATACCTAACTTCTTTGTCTTGTTCTCTGTTTTTTTTTTCAGATTATGTGATGACTCTTTTTCATATCTTAAACCTATGGGACGAGTTCCGATGTGCAGCAGGGGATGGCTAGAGCGTCTTCTTCCCAGGAAGCGGCACAAGTAGATGCAATAGAGGAACTTTTCACTGTCCTCGTCTCGAGGGCATTCCTAAGTCTAATGAGGTTGTTGGCACTTCTCAGTCTGCTCAAGATGTCCTTTATTTCAGCAGCTGAATTTGGAGTCAATACTTTCGATGTCACTTGCAAGGGGATCTGGTGATACCCCGAGCCTTTCTGAGATATACATGTCGCTCGGTTTTACTCCTACAAACGTTCCGTCAACGAGCAAGAATCCTACATCTTAGGAATGCAGCTTCTCATTTGGTATATGCATGCCTAAATGTCCATAGTTATGTAAATGAACATGACTTTGTATACATTTAATCTTTTCACTAGTGCAAAAAACGTCATATGCTGCGCTGAAAACCCCAATTTATGCTGCGCTTGCATCACATGCAACAGCAACAAAAAAGCAGTGAACTTTATGCTGCGCTTATAAACGCATAACTTTATGCTGCGGTTATAATAAACACAGCAAAAAGTCGTTTGCCTCCAAAAAAAAAGGACTTTATGTTGCGCTTCTTCTAAAAAAACGCAGCATAAAGTGGCCTAAAAAAGCAAAGAGAAAATTTGTATAATTTTACTCTTAAATGTTCACCAAAGTAGTATATATACATAAGAACATTGTTTCACGTTGAATTTATTGTTATAACAACAAAAAATAGCAAAAAAAGAAAGTAGGAAGCATCTACAACAATCAAGACAACGACATCAGAACAAAGGCGATGGCGGCTTCGGCAACAGGCTCACATCGGCATCACCTGCAACAAGTAGTAGCAATTGCAACAATGACTGGTCGACATCACCTACAACAAGTGGCAACACCATTGAATAGTACTTAGAAAATGAACTAAACATCATAAATGATGATTGCATATTTGCATGTGCATTAGAGTGAATAAGTGAATGACAGTGACAGCGTGACTGATTTAGCTAAGCGTGACTGATCGTAATCGTCTCCTAAACTGTTGAAGCTCAATAACTTCTAATAATCAGTTCAAATGAAAAAAAAAATATAAAGATTAATCAGTCACTCATTCCCTCATATTCAATCAGGCAAGTAATTAAGTAACCATTGACTTATCAATCTGCTCATTCATTCATTCATTTTTCCAATCATGTTCCAAACTTTAAAACATATTCATGCATTCTATCATTTAGGCATTCTTTCATTCATCTATTCCATCACGCGCACACACATTCATTCTTCCTATCTTTCAATCACTCATACTATTCATTTAATTGATTTGATAATTCATATTTTTGTTTTTTATGTATTAATTAATCCATTGTATTATGTATTAAAACATCCATTCTTTCCTCTTTTTTCAGTCTTTTATTATCCATTCATGCAAACATTTATTCATTCATTTATGCATTCAATCATGCACACTTTCATTCCATTCTTTCAATCAACAAATTATTCACATTCAATCATTCATACTAATTCATCCATTCTATCATGCACAACAAACATAACATCTTTGTTTTTCTCTCTTTCATTCTTTCACTCACTCACATAATAAACAAAGTGTTATTAAACATAAATAAAGGACATGTTCATTCATAAAACAAACAAAACATTAATGTTTCACTCAATCATTCACTCACTCACTCACTCAATAAAGAATATGTTTAATCTTTCACTCAATCACTTATTCAGTCTCTCAATCACTAAAGAACATGTTTATTCATTCAACAAACATGAAAAGAACAATCATGGAATCAATCATTCAATTATTCATTCATGCATTTAATTCATTTAATGATTCATTTTTTTCTTTCATTCTTTCTTTCATGTATTCATTTATTTATCCATTGTATTATATATTAAAACATTCGTTCATCCCTTATTCAATTAATTCACAAATTATAAGTAATTCACTAAACAAAAAAAATTCAACAAACAATTAAAACAAACAACACAAGATTAGAGAAGATAGTTCAAAATTGATTCAATTTTAACTAACACAACAACAACAATAAAAACAGTCAAACGTCTGCTGTAGATCAGAGCTGCAGGAAACCTAATAATCTATTATCCCAATGGGGAACAATTTTCCCATATTTCACAAATAATACCTCAAATGATCATCTCTAGTAAAAAGGGTAGGGGTATGTAGCAAACATCCTCAAAAAATCATCTCCAAAGCAACTTAAGCAATTGCTAAAACATTTATGAATCAAAGACTAAAAGAAAACGAAATGGGAAATTATCCTTTTAAATAACTTTAAACCCATTTGTTTCTCTAATATATCATCTAACAAAGACATATCCTTGAGTTTCGCCTACAAAACAAACAAAGTATATATTCATTTTCAATCAAAAAACCAAACAATTACTTCATGAAAAATGACTTCATGCACCAACGTTGTAATTCAGTTAACCGATGCTCAGCTCAGCTCTGACGTCAGCTGTCATTCAATTCCGATAGTGCAGTACATGACATACATTTTAGGCGCTGCTTTACCATAGCATCCTCAAATTCCATAATCAAATCCCCATAACTAGAGATACTAGATACCTCTTGCTACTCAATAACAAACTTACACTAATTAAACAAGAACCCTTAACATACATACAACATCAACCTTAAATAACATAGGGATTACTGATAACCAATAACGCAGTCATCCACTATTCCACATATGTTAAAAGTCAAAAATAAAGAAAATTCAGAAAGGATAAACCCCATATCAAAATTTTATTATCCCCTAACTCTCAATCTAATGAACAGTAAAAAAACACCCAATTTCCCAAGAAATTACGCTCTCAAAAACTTCAGGAGGAAGAGGGAGATCACGAGAAAGGAAATTAAGCGCACAAATCAAAGTTTTAGCCTTTTTAACTGAAGAAGGAGAGGAAGGAGATCTTGAATTCTATTCAAACAACAAAAAAGAAAAATTTAATCGATGATAAAACCCTAACAATCGAACATCAACAAGAGAGATAAACAAACAAACAAACGCATCCATTAGCTGACAATAAACTGCTCCATTAGCTGCAGTTTGGTGTCAATACTTAGAGGTGGGAGAAACTGGCACGACCCGATAACTCGACACGAAATCGACCCATTATTAACGGGTTTGGGTTGAGAGTGTTGACCCGTTTAATTAAACGGGTTGACTCGGCACGACCCAATTATTAAATAGGTAGGGTTAGTGTTGGAGAGTTCAACCCGTTTAAGTAAGCGGGTTGACTCGACACGACACGATTCCACCTTATTATATACAGTAGTATGTAAAAAAAGACGTGACCCACTAACTCGACACGAAATCGACCCGTTATTAGTGGGTTTTGGTCAAGAGTATTAACCCGTTTAAGTAAAAGGGTGAGCACGACACGACACGTTTATTAAACGGGTAGGGTTAGGGTTGAAGAGGTTCAACCCGTTTATGTAAGTGACACGACTCGAAAACGATACGACACGACTCGTTTCCCACCTCTATCAATACTTCATGCCGCGCTTATAGAAGCACAACGTATATTCAAATGGCCGCACTATAAAGAGTATATGCTACGACTCCAGAATGAGCGCAACATATACTTTCCCTCCAAATATGTTATAGGTTATATAATGCACTTTTTTATTTGTTTTTTTAAAGAAGCTCAACATATAGTATGTAGCATATGATGTTTTTTCCAATAGTGTTAGTTTTGTACATATTTGTCTCGGTTTTCTTATTATTTGACTCACTTAACTATTTGACTTTGACTCGACTCAAGGGAGGGTATTGACTTTCCCCTAGAAAAAGAAAATAAAAAATAATAATAAAAATGACTCGGATTTGAAACAAGTGAAGTGGGCACGAAAATCGAGGAAGGCATGCATGAATATCAAGGCAAAATGTGTATGTAAAAAAAAAGGAAACAAAATGGGGAGGCCTACGCCAGCATTGTGGCGCTCTTCTCCTTTTATTTATGGTAACTTTAAAGCTATATATACCCCTCCTTTGTCGAGTTTCATCTTCATTCGAACCAAAGTGACGATCTTTTGAGAGATCTTGTGACGAATGGCTTTCAGCGCTCAACCTGGAGGATAAAGGCCTGCTGAAGGACTATCAGCTTACTATGCTAATCACCTTGAGGTATGCATAACTCGATATTAATGTTATATATGCTGCTGCTGGATTTTGGAATACAAACACCCATAGGTTCATATTCAGTGAGAGAGTTAACCCCTCAGTTGCTTATGCTGCATTGATTAACATTGTTGAGCAATTCGTAGAAGGGAGAACTCTTATGCATATGTGCACGAGGGAGCTATTTCTGACCCTTGATCACCTGAAGAGGGATTCTCAAGCCCCCTTGACTAGTTGTCATCTACTTCTCTAGGTAAACAATTAAATTTTTATTATATAAATGTCAGTGAGTTATTTGCAATTGAATTGTTAGCAATAAATATGTCATTTAACGCTAAACCATATAATAAACGTAATGATTATTATTTCATTGAGTAACTTATTTCAAATATGGAATAGGTTTTAAAACATTTGAAATATTTCACATTCAAGACATTCTGTTGTGCTATTGACTTCGTGTGTCGCCCATGGCTCGCTTGAGTTTGATGGAAGCTCCCGCAAATATCCCGACATATACTCTTAGGAACTTATATGGACTACGTCGGTGGTATCATCATTGTACCATGCACGAATGGCTGTTTACCCTTGCGGACAAGAAGATCAACATTGGCTTAAACGTTTCGTGGAGCAAGATTAGGACCACGGTCTATTCAGATGGCACTCCTTACATTCGCATGGCTGGTTTAACTACATTGACTTTGTATTACCCTTCTAGAGTGATGAGGCCTTTCGACATTCAACAAGGAATTCTGAATCATGATACTATGAGGCCCCAAGAAAAGCCTGTACTGCTGGGTATTTCCAAGAATTGGGATAATATTTGGGTGAAGAGGACGAAGATTGATGTTACTCCACTACTGATGTGAATTTTCGTGTAACAAAAACTCACAAGGGAATAGACTAAATTTTCGAACCTATAAAGACCAAGTCACCAAGATTATTAAATTTAGTTTGATTAATTAGTCCTTTGATTAAAGCCTAAGCACCCTCAAAGCTACTAATTAATCTACAAGAGTATAAAGAACTTAATCACCAACTCTTAAATTTGGGATTTTTGTTTCCAAGTAAACAAACTTTTATTCAACTCCAACTTAATTAATTACATCCTAATGCTGAGATTATTTATAGGTATAATCAACAACAAAATCCAAACTAAAATAATTAAATAATACACGCCTAAGACTAGGGAAATTCGTCCCTTACAAAATAAAAACAGCAAACCCAAGATAAGATTGCCACATCATCATGCAACTTGCACTTGATCTTATTTTGTTATTTTGCCTAACAAACTCTGACTAACTAACAAATCAAGAAAATATTATAACAACCTGAATAAATAATTAACTTACAAGATAATCATCAGAATTTAGCCTAAAAGTCACAAGAATACTTGTTGCCCAAGAACTTGGAAAAATCGCCAAAAACACGCCAAGAAATGCTTCACTATCATTTGCGCAATTTCCAAGATTCCTTCGAGAACTTCAAGAAATGCTTCAAGATCCAATCTTTTAATCAAGAAACCTTCAAGAATCTGTCCTGCATGTATTTTAACATAATTATGATGATCAAGACTCACCAAGAAATAAATGACTCAAAGCTTGAAATGAGAAAAACCCTAGCAAAATGCAGTGGGGAAAAAACTCACAGGCAAAAACCATCTTGTTCCCCAAAATCCACCAATTTTCTTAATTTACGTGCCATATTAGTGATATGTGACCATGCACACACAAATCACTACCCTTGATGCACCCATATAGCTTCTATCACCATGTACAGTTATTTCACCTATGGTTGCATCCTTGCCTTTGACATTACCACCTTCGAAGTTGATTGCACCGCCACCACTACAAACCTTGTGATTTATATTTATTACTTGATCACTTTTGTCATTATCACTGATGTTTGCACTTACGTCATTAATATCACTGATGCTTGCACTTATATCAACTACCGGAATGCTACAAAAAGGTATCTAAGCATTACTTAATTTGGATGCATGCAGAATCTATGACCATTCGTGCAGAGGCTCCTAAAGCCAAATGGAGAGATAATGGATATGCTATGGATAGAGTCCAGGAGAAGCCCAAGATTACTTCTATTAAGGATAGACGGGGTCATAAAAAGGTGCCTGTGTGGGAAGGACTTGAGAAGCTACATTTATTGAGGATTGATGCTGCTCCTAAAACGAAGAGAGCTCAAGAGCAACAAAGTGTCAAAGACAAGGAAAAGGGGAAGTTTGTTGAGGCCCCAAAGAAAAAGCAATGGGTGCCGAAGAAGTCCATGAAAGTAGGAGTATCGTCTAAGGACAAGGAGAAGGAACCTAAACCTAAGTAGGAAGATTGCTTTGTTGTTTCATAGGCTTATTTCTTATTATTAATTTGATGAATAAGGGCTGCGTGCCATGTTTTATTTTTATTTATGTAAACAATTGTCTTTGAATAATCATGTTTACAAATAAATCATCTATTCTATTTCATGGCAAAAGATACAAAATTTAAATTATGTTCATTCAAATAATGAATCTTCGGTTTTTTTTTTTTTATTTGAAGATTAACATAGGTCATGTTCATTTCAACAGGCAATTAAAGCAATGTAGAGGAAATAGGGAGTTTTTTATTTTTAAATGGACCGAACCCCACGTCGAGGTTGCCTATGTATCCTTTTAGAATCAGGCCAAACATAGTTCCACTAACTCCATGAGCATAGCTTAGACCTAGTATTTCTTCAGTTGATCCAAGTTGGTGAGGTTGTAGAAGTTCTCACTGTTTAAGTCCATAAGTTCAACTACACCTCCGGGGAGTATCTTCTTAAAAATTTTCGGGCCCGACCCAGTTCAGTCAGAATTTCCCTCGAGGACACATGACGGTTTTTGGTAGTGCTTTGAGAACTAATTCACCTTCCTTGATTCTTCTTTCTTTAACATGTTTGCTGAAATGTCTGTCGATCCTCTTTTGATAAACTAGGACATGACTTAGGTCTTTCAAGCGTTTCTCATCCAGGAGGACCAAAGCATCATACTGGGCCCGCAACCATTCAACTTCAGGAAGTTCGCTTTCCAACACTATTCTTAATGAGGGAATTTCGAGCTCGATAGGTTGTGTAGCTTCTATCCCATAAGCCAAGGAGAAAGGTGTTGCTCCTATAGAATGTCTAATGGATTTCCTGTACCCCCATAAGGCGAAAGGTAACTTAAGCAGCCAATCTCTGTAGGTTTCAGTCATTTTACAGAGAATTGCCTATTCGTTGCTTCAACTGCTCCATTGGTTTGAGGTCGATACGGAGATGATTCATGTTGCTGGATTTTATACTTTATGAGAAGTTCCTCACATTCACCTTGAAATGGAGTTCCACTATCACTGATGATTTCATGCGAGACTCTATATCGGCATATTATATTGTTTTCAAAGAACTGTGCCACGTTCGGCTTGAAACACACGGTCCGAGGCGGCTTCCACCTATTTGGTGAAGTAGTCAATAGCCACCAATATGAACTCATGAACTCCATGACCCGGAGGTGTAACTTTTCCAATTACGTCAATTCCCCATGTTGAGAATGGCCATGGAGATGATAGAAAGTGAAGTAGTGATTGAGGTATATGCTCAGCATTCACGTACATCTGACACTTGTCGCAATGTCTTACATATCTATTGCAATCGTCCTCCATTGTAGTCCAATAATACTGTTTTTTATGAATTTAGAAGCCAACATTCGAGCGTTCATGTGAGTTCCACATATGCCCGCATGTATTGGATCCATAACCCGTTGAGCCTCTTTGTTGTCTATACATCTAAGGTGTAAGCCATTGTAATGCCTTTTATATAGATCTCCTCCCCGAATAATGTATTGGGAGGCTAGAAGCCTTAGACCTAGTTGTTTTTTCTTCGACGTATTAGTAGGGTATGGTTAGTTTTCTAAACAGTTCTTGATGTCACAGTACCAAAGTTCCTCACTTCTGAGGTCGTTCACCTCATTGTCTTCTTCAACCATACAAATATGAGCTGATTCTTCTCTCACAACTACAGGAATGACCTGCAGCGGCGCAATTTGATAAAGTCGGTACAGCATACTAAAAGCGCCGCGACTTTCACCTGATGCTTTAGCATCTTTTAGAGGCACTTCTTAGAGGCACTTATAAGCGCCGCCATAGTATAGTAGGTTCATAGCTTATTAGCCTAATGCGATACTTGAAAGCGCCGCAATAACTATAATGTTTCACTATTACACAATCTATAAAGGCGCTATTAAGCGTCGTAAGAGGCAAGGTGCCACACTTTTTGACCCTATATATTCATCGCACTTTTAGCGTCGCAATTGTGCATATGTCATTTCAACTTGTTATTTTTCTATTAAGAAATCTAACAGCAGTAGAATTTGTATAGAGAAGGATTCAACACACCAAAAAGAAACTAAAAATCAAACTCAATAAATTGTAAATTGTTATGAATAACAAACATTGAAATATTTTCAAGTACCTAAAACCATTCCAAAAAGCTACTGCTTAAATCTATACATTAAAACATTATTCATGCCACATAAATCAGTCCATGTAGAAGTTCAATGATACTTTGAATGACGCCCATATGTGATTATGAATTTGCCTCCGTGAGATATCTTTTGAGTTGCAAGCATAACCTGTATCAATTGAAACAAAGGCATCAAATTTATTTGCAACATTAATCTAAACATTGGCCAAGAGCATAAAAATCAAACTTAAAACCATGGATCAGAAAGTACTATTCTCAAAACATCAGATAATTAGTCACAAATTTGTTTGTTTGACAATCAACACAAAGTAATAAATTATGAATTTTCAATAGAAATTTCGGCAGAGTCTCCTTTGTAAATTGGATGAACCATCCCAAAATGGGACTATTTATAGCCTGTAACCAGTTTCAAACATATCCAAGAACGAACCAACAATCCAATCATGAATCTAGGGAATCACCCAAAAAACCATTGTTTTACCGGTATCCACAATTATAAGGAATCAAGTAACAAAGAACAAATCAATTAGAACTGATACACAGTTGCTTGTGTCAAGTCAAGCCAAAAGATAAATTCAAATACCACCATTATTTTCAGAGAGGAAGCAACAGTTCATCTCATAACCACAACCAAATAAATTGATACGAGAAGTATATAAGAGGAATTGTATTTACCTAGTTAGGATCAGAATTTTCATGCTCTTCCTCCGATTCGAACTCATCAGAATCAGATGTGCTAACATCAGATTCAGATTCTGATTCATCTGAGAAGGTAATGTTATGATCTTCCAGCTTTCTCTTCACTTTAATAATAGTTTTGCCTTGCCTTCTCACAAGATTTGTCAATCTTTCGACCTTCCCCTTTAATTGGCGAAAATAATGCATAAATGCTACTTCATCCTCAGTGGACATGTTTAGATTAGTGCATGACCGGGTTATAGAAGGCTCTCCTACGTCTGATGGCTTAACACCTAATCCTAAATCACGAACATGGCCAAATTGATCTTTTTCCCAACACTTGTGAAACTGGATCATCATCTAAGTTTTCTTTGTCCCCTTATAATTTTCTTGATTTGATTCTACAAAGCATAAATAATTATGTGATTAGCAATTGCAAAATAGAACATAAATTTTGAAAATAAGAAATTCAGAAGAAAAAAAAACAGACCGTTATATCTGCTTCTGATTCATGCTTGTGGCATTCTATATAAGTTTGAGTTCGTGATGAGCTCTTGTTCAATATTTTTTTCTAAGCATTCAAAAAAATACAAATCACAAGCAAAAAAATAAGGATCACAAGTCAAAATTAAGTAATCAAAACATTTCCAATTTAAAGGATGTAAACATCTATCATACCAACTCTTCACGAACACGAGCATGACTCTTAGTAACAGTGGTATGAATCGGCTGTACTTTAGCCTTGCTATGTGATNATCGGCTTTACTTTAGCCTTGCTATGTGATTCTTTACTACGCTTGCTTCTTTTCTGTGAAATTAGTGCAAGAGATTTACAGTCAATTGGAATTATTTAGCACCAATACCAGTTTTGATAATAATGAAAAGAACATAACCCTGCACAAATTTACCTTTCCTTCCTCTGACCTCCAAAAATTAACAAGGCTACCCATTGATCATATAGAACATCAGGATCTGGGCAATTATCATACAGGGTGTTGACGTCAGTATCATCATCGTACCCTCTCTCTTTCAAGTTGCATTTGTGATCTCTCCATTTGTGCCCAATAGATTTCAGTATCCATTTCTCAAGTGATTTCGGGTAGAGAAATCGCCTCTATATGAATATAAAGACGGATTTTAAAAATTATAACAATAAGATGTAAATATGTTTCGTTCAACTTATCGTATATATATAACAACAACAACAACAACAACAACAACAACAATAATAATAATAATAACAACAATAATAATAATAATAATAATATGATGCTTAAAAATTACCTCAACTTCTTCTAATATCATTTTCTGGTTGTTTTTATTGCAACCTTTCTTCAAAAGATCCCATCTTGTGTAAGTTAAAGAGCAAAGTGACCCATTTCTAGCCACTGTTCCACAAAAATAGCCTAATACTCCTCCTTCTTCTCCAATTGGTTGATCCTCCTTATTAATCTCGATTACTATCTGTTGTCCTTCTGGCAGATTCCATACATCTGCCAAAACAGTCTTCCCACGTGTTCTATTCACATTTGAATCTGTTGGTTCAAAAATAGATTACATCTTTAAAGAATTTCAACAACTTGAATCGATTAAGAAGTGTTAAGCACACTTAAGCTTCTGTTTTTGAGATCTTGAATCATAAGTTCTTCAATCTTATTCTAGCATTAAAAGAAACCATGTGATGCATAATAAAAGACAATTTGATAATAGACTATGCAGTACCTTCCACAGTGTACTCGTACATTCGTTGGTCTGCATTTCCACTCACATGACAACTACAACCACCTTCCTCTTACCGTGAACTGCTTTGCATCGATGGATTTTGATCTCTCTGACCTTGTTGTTGCCTTTCATTGAGAGGAACTTGATCTCTTTGGTTCCCATTTTGTCCTTGTTTAGAAGGATTTTGAACTCTATGACCATGTAGTTGACATTCATTTGAAAGAACTTGATCTCTTTGGTTCCGTGGTCCTCTTTCATCAGAAGGATTATTACCCCTTTGACCTTCCTACTGCAATTCATTTGAACGGGTTGAATTTGTTGGACACCTTTGCCCACTTTCACCATTTTTGTCACTTGTATTAGTAGCCAATCGCAATCTCTTACCCTTGCGCACCACCATACTCCTTTAATAGAAAGAAACTTAAAAGAAGCATCATTTCACAATATCATATAGCAAATTTGTCATTCAGCAAGAAAAGTTACCACACCAAAAAGAAGAATTAAAAACAACCATAGCAACAACAAATATATAACAGCAACAATCAGCTTAATTAGCTAGCTAAAATGAGACATAAAAAAGTCACCAAAATATTCAGCAATAATATCAATACACAATAAAAAAGGTTGCTCAAAGTATTACTAACAATGTCAACAGCTTCAATAAAAAATTTAAAAAGATCAATTTAATATATCAAACAAGGATTCAAGAATCTTCATTGTCATCTACCGTGGTCGCTTCTACACCCCTCCTAAGCCAACTGTGATTTCCGTTTTCATCAGTTAAAATATTGTTCAAAAATGTGACATGATATGGTTCTTCTTCTGTGTCTTCACTGAAGTCGTCATCTACCAAGTCATATTTATCTTTGGGCTTCATTTTTATAGCAACCGACCATTGTGGATTGTTTTGGTCTTGTATGTAAAAGACTTGTTCAGCTTGCGCTGCAAAAATATATGGTTCGTGCTCTATGTTTTCCCCTGTATTCGTTAATCGAGAAGTATTGACTAGTGTGTAACCTAATTCATCCTTCTTTACACCTCTTCCACTTGTAGGGTCAAACCATTCACATTTGAACAATACAACTGAATGTCCTCCAAAGTATTTCAGTTGTATGATATCTACTATTCGACCATAGTACGCAACATCTCCTAAAATAGGGTTCCTATCGCTAGAACTTGCATAGCTTGATGTTTTTGCAATAACCACGACACCATNTTTTTGCAATAACCACGACACCACTATTTTGAGTACACTTGTCAAATCGCTTGGATCTAAAGCTGAAACCATTGACATTATACCCCCGATATTTTGTGACAGCATCGAGTGGACCCCGTGCAAGCATTCTAATTTCCTCCTTTAAAGATTCTATGCCATTAGTTTCCTCCAATTTTGTTACCTATTTAAAGTGCAATATAACAAGACCAGAGCAAAGGAAAAAAAAAAGTAATAATAATATATACTATAATAAAGAATGAAGAATAAGAATAATAAGAATAATAAAGAGAATAAGAAGAATAAATAAGAATAAAGAATAAGAATAATAATACTAAGAATATAAAAAATAATAATAATAAGAATAAGAATAATAATAATATAATAATAAATAATAAATAATAATAAGAATAATAATAATAATAATACAAAACAACAAAAAGAAGAAGATAACAGAAAAAAAATGACCCTGCTTAATGTTGCCTGAACCAATCATGAAATACTTCATGTTGAGTGCGCTCAATGTCTTTCAATGTTAAACGCCTTGGACGACTTCGTCTTTTAAGTTCTGAAGCATGTACTCTTAAAAAAGGAAATAATAATAATACATTAAAAAATAACCTTTATCTTTGATTTATATTATGAAATAGCCTTTATCTTTGATTTATAAGTATGAAATAACAGATTTTATATATGAATTATGTAATTTTGATACTTACTGTAAAAATTCAGCGACACCCGGACAGTTGAATAGCACATAACGATGTGCTTGTGTCTTGCTAATTTGGCTAATAGTGCATGACTTAGGCTTCCCTAAAGGCTGCCCCACTTGTGAAAACACCGTTTCTTCAGCCATATTTGGATTATCTACCACTGAAGCGTCATTATTAATCTTTGAAAACAGCCTAAATATCAGATCAAATCCATCAAGGTATGTAGAACAAAAATTAACACACTCGAGAGCTGCAATAGCTTCTGCAATGGAAGCCTCAGGATGAGCTTTATTACGCACATGTGATTTCAATGACCCAAGGTACCTCTCGACGAAGTACATCCATATAAAAAGCACTGGTCCAGCAATCCTTGCTTGGGTAGCTAGATGCAAAACCAAGTGTACCATTATGGTGAAAAAACTAGGAGGGAAAATCATCTCCAAGTGACATATAATTATGGGAATATGAGCCTCAAGTTTTTTTAGGTCGTCTACATATAGAGTCTTACTAGATACATCTGTAAAGTAGCCACATAAATCAAACAAAACTGCCAACACATCCTTCGAAAGAAGCCCCCGCAATGCAACAGGAAGAAGTTGTTGCATTAATATATGACAATCGTGGCTTTTAAGCCCAAGTAATTTGGCTTGTTGGAGATTTATGCATCTTGAAATATTTGACGCATAACCATTTGGAACTTTGATGTCATTAAGAGTTTTGCAAAATTTTCTCTTCTCATCTTTAGATAATGTGTAGGGGGCAGGTGGCAAGTCGTATCTTTTTTTTCCATTTCTAGAGATTTTCTCTATTGGGTGAAGGTCTGCTCGTATTCCCCATTTTTGTAGATCTAAGCGAGCTTTCAAATTATCTTTAGTCTTCCCCTCTAGATTGAGTAAAGTGCCAATCACATTGTCACACACATTTTGTTCAATGTGCATCACATCTAAGTTATGTCTAATTAAGTGAGATTCCCAGTATGGCAATGACCAAAAGGTATTTTTTTTCTTCCATGTGTTTGAGCAATTGAAATCCTAAATCTCTCTTACTTGANCTCTCTTACTTGGCATAACTCCTCAGCCCCAGTTAGCATTGTAGGTGCTTCTCTAAAGTCCTCTTCCCCATTGAAAGCATCACAATTCGATCGAAATTGATGATTTAAATCTAGGAAACGACGATGTCCCATAAAACAGTACTTGTGGCCATTATCAAGCCACTTGGAATCGGTTCTAACATTACAACAAGGGCAGCCTTTTTCTCCATGGACACTCCAGCCAGAGAGCATTCCGTATCCTGGAAAATCACTGATTGTCCATAGCAGGCCTGCACGCATGTTAAAAGTTTCATTTTTAGAAGCATCGTATGTTTCAACTCCAATATTCCATAACTCCATTAACTCTTCAATTAACGGTTGTAAGTAGACATCAATGTTATTTCCCGGGCTACTGGGTCCAGGAATTAACGACGACAAAATAAGAGAAGATTGTTTCAAACACATCCATGGTGGCAAATTATATGGTACCAAGACAACCGGCCAACAACTATGTGCAGAGCTCATCACCCCAAAAGGATTAAAACCATCACTAGCAAGCCCAAGCCTTACATTGCGACTCTCTTCACCGAACGCTGGATACCTAGTGTCAAATGATTTCCATGCTTCAGAATCAGCTGCATGTCTTAGCACCCCTTCTTCTTTTAAGAGTTCTTCATCATGCCACCTCATTAAGGTGGCAGTTTTTTTAGACATATACAACCTCTTAAGTCTTGGTATTAACGGAAAATAACGTAATACTTTTGCAGGGGCTCCTTTCTTTTTCTTTCTTCCTGTTAAAGTTGTCTGCTCATTTTGAGTTTTCCACCTTGAAGTACCACAAATTGAGCATTCATCATCATTACCCTTATCTTTCCAATACAATTGACAATGATTTGGGCATGCATGAATTTTAACATACCCAAGACCTAACTTCTCAATGACCTTTTTGGCTTCTGCAAACGACTTTGGCAGATTTGCACTACTTGGAATTGCAAGTAGTAAGAGTTGAAATAAATCATTAAGAGACTTATTAGTCCATTTATTAGTGCTCTTTATATGAAATAAAAGCACTAAGAAAGACAACTTAGTCAATTGACACCCAGGCCATAATTCTTGCTCAGCATCTTTTAGCAAGCTATAGAAACTTTGTGCGTCTCTGTTAGGGCCCGGTACACCTTCATCCATGTTCTCACCATCAACCGGGTCACCATCTACACGACCATATATGTCATGCAGCATCTGACGCATATCCATACCCATCACAGTCTCATTTTCTACCATTGGTTCTATAGGAGTTGGAGTACGAACTTGATTCATGCTCTCCCTATGAAAATTCCATGTTGAATAATTACGCATCATTCCATTATGAAGCAAGTGATAATTTACTTCATCAGTATTCAATAGCTTATTATTAACACATTTTATGCAAGGACATCTAAGCTTGGCATCAATGGTTAAAGTCCTATTAGCATAACTCATGAAGCCATCAACCCCTACTCGGTATTCTGGTGTTTTTATTGGGAAATTTAAGTATTCCTTGATTGTTCTCAAATCCATGAAATTTTAAACTGAAAAATAGCAAACCCACCAACTATTTTAAAAAACATACAATAAGAAAGAAAAAGAACACACGTTTGAGTAGTTGATCACAAAAAACAATAAAAATTTGTACCTAAAAAATGAGCAAGGGAAAGTAGGTTTAACATATAAGAAAGAAAGATGTTGGCACCATTATTTAAAGTATATGCACAATTATGGGATGACATGACTATGATTTTTCATGTTCTTTTCGTAGTTATTAGAATTATGCGGAGCGACCGAGCGATATACTATTAGACATATTATTAGTAACTACACTTTTTATCATATTATTTATTTATTTATAAATCTTCAACACAATGATCCTCTACTCCTTAACACACTAGTAGCGTCATCAAAAATATTTACTAGTAGCAAATGTAAACCTTGCCTAAATCGTCCAATAGGCAAAATTAGCATTAGTAATGGTACTAAATCATTAACAACNTACTAAATCATTACCAATGACAAAGAACTTCCATTAGCTCTAAGGATAAGTCATTGTCCAGTGTCCACAAACTTTATAGTTGAAATCCAAACTTTGCAAAATAATTTACAATTTATAACTATTCAAGTAAAATCAATAAAAGAGAAAATCTTCAAATACGGCGGAAAGATAGCATAGAGGTTGTTTTGCACAAGGTTTAATGGAATATGGAATGCCAAAACTAAATATGAAACAGATTACATGAGAGCTTAAATGCCACAAATCTCTAATTCATCCACTTCCAAATCTTTATAGGAAGGAAATCAGCTACCCCGAGATCCCACCCACCACATTCTACATTGTCTACTCTTCCACTCCCGTCAGCAGGTACGAAAGATCCATTCTTCCAACCTTTTTTTCCCAATTGAATGAATTAAAACTCATTATTCAGCAATCCATATCACTATGCCAATAAATTTACAATACTCTCGCTTATACACCTCCTAAACATGACCTAAACCCAATTCCATCAAACCTCCCAGTTGAAACATCACTATTCAAACAACCTAACACTCATTCTCAAACAAAGAATTACACCCCTAATCTCCAAAACAAAACGATTTCACCCAAATTAAGGCATCAAAATGAAAAATTAGGGGAAACTCAATTAAACAATCAGTTGCACAATAATCCGTAAATTAGTTAACTAAATTGGAAAACTCAATAATCATAGATGAAACCAACCACTCAATATTGTGCAATTTAGAGCAGACCCAAGAAAACAGATTTTCAATTTCATTCATCTAAACCCGTAAATAGTTTTACTCATTAAAACTCAATAATCAGTTGCATTGGATAAAACCAAATTCAATAGTAATTCAATAAACCCGTAAATCAGTTAACTAAATTTCATTCAACAATTTTACTCAATAATACTCATTCAACAGTTTTAAAACATACAATAGTAATTCAACAGTTGCAGATTGTCATAAGTTTTTTCTCAATAAAATATAAAATCGGAAAGCAAAACCAACAAAAGTGACTAAACTCATTGTAATTCAAATAGAATCAAGCAATAATTTGATTACTCATTGAATTTCATATGCAAAAATCGGAGTACTATGAACATCTCAACCAAATTCGGATGCAAAAATTAGATTAAGATCAAAATATCACCAAATTGAATTAAATTAACATATATAATTGAAATAAAGAACAAATTGAACCAAAATAAACGAAAAAAAAGTAAAACTAAGAGGCAAGGTTTCCGTAAGCCTACAAAAGAAACCAAACGTGTTTGACCTCTGACGAATCGGAGATGCTAACGGGGCGGGAATCCAAGTGGGGGACCTCTGATCTCTACCGCCTGAATAACGCCCCCCGACGAATTTACCTCGGACGAATTAGATAAAATTGGAGGAACGACGGATTATTGAGAGGCAACACGATTGAGAGGCTATGTGATTGTGAGAGGCAAGGAGGGAATTCGAATTAAATAGAATTGGTTGAATATAGAATTCGATTGAGAGAGGGATTTTGATTAGGATTTTGATTTTTAAAAGTTACCTTTGACCTCTTGCAAACTGCTGCTCCGTAACAAGTAGTGGAAGAAGTGGGAGGTTTGATTTTATTAAAAAGTAAGTGGCGGGTTTGTTTTTTCCTTTACCAACGCTTATCTGCAGCGCTTTTGTTATGCGCTTCTACATTGAGCGTATTTTAATTGAATTAGCACTTTTATTGGGTTGCGTGTCTAATTAAGTGCTTCAATAGGCTTGTTTTGTACTAGTGTCTTGTTTCAAACACCAAGAGAATTTTTGTCAAAGAACTCGGGATGCGAACCATCAATGCCAACATAGTCATGGCATTGGCGAATTGGTTGTCCTCTTTTTTAAATAAGTGTACTCGATTTCTTCGATTTGGGAGGCGATTTGCTCAAAATGGGCTAGATAAGGAGCTAGGATTTCACTTCTAACTTTCCATCTTCCGGAAATTTGGTTGATGATTAAAGAAGAATCTCCATAAAACCTTAGCTTTTGGACTTTTAAAGCTATAGTTGCCTCGAACCCTATGATGCAAGCTACGTATGCAAGTTTTGGTCACATAAAAGTCAAATTTTAGTGATATGTTATTATGTTCCTCTTTAGGTGAAATTATTAGGACACCGAAACTACACCCTTGTTTGTTGGAGGTGTTGAGTTCCTAGCTTATGTTTTGAATGATGACAAACTACATTGAACATTATATTGTATGCAAGTCTCTGTTTGCATGTGCAGGGACTAAAGAAATAAGTTCAACGGATGACAAGATGAAGCTCATGAAGCCAAGTCTTGAAGTTTGCATGAAGACCAGGTTCATAGAGTCATACTTTTAACTCTTAGATGCAATATAAGTGGTATGAAGGTTTATAGATGCACTTTAAAGGTTGAGATCAGAGAGATGAACTAATTATGGATGACAAGGAACCTAAGTTACTTGTCATGCATAATTATAAGTAAACTTGGCTGACTAAAACAATCTTGGAATAGTGCTTAACCTGCAGTCCTCTTGAGTTTACTTGAAACATCTGTATTTTAGGAAAGTTTCTTTTCGCGCAAAATTGTTTTCAAAAATTATGCGGATGTTTGGATTGTTATGCAAGGTAGATATTCTTAAGTATGGCAAGTATGTTATATTGTATTGTACTAATTTTATTTGATCTCAAATGAAATCAATGAGAATATTTTCCGTGGAACTATTTCCATAATTCTAAGGAAAATGTTCTCTTGCAATATTGTATAACATACAAGACAAAGGCTCATTTAAAGAAATCTGCTGGCATACAAACAATACACTTTTTGCATGAACAAAAATTCAACAACACTAATTGCAAAAAGTTCTCTCTCGAACTCTTAACCTAGCATAAACCCTATTACCACAATGAGGTCTTAATCTACTCTGTTTTGTAAGCATTTAGGCTAATTATTTTTGAGAGAAAAAGTGTTGTAATTTGAGCATTATGTGTGTGTAGTTTGCTGGGGAAATTGATCTGGGATCATCTTCATTAGAACCTTCATAGTTTAAGGTTGAGTCGAACTTCCATTGGTGGAAGTTGGGGAATCATATTGTGCATAGGTGCATAATTGATTGAGTGTAATTCTTTTTGTTATTCTAAGTTGATTAATAAAAAGAGTGAGTGGTGGATGTAGACTTATAGAAGTCGAACCTCGTTAAATCTTTGTGTTGTTTATTTTATTGCATTTAGTTTCTGCTGCTTAATAATTGGTTCTTAACTTTTCTTATAATCATTTTAAAAATTTATAAAAATCTTACAAAACTTAATTCAACCCCCTCTTGAGTGTCACTTGCACTTCCAATTGGTATCACAGCCTAACTTTTTTAAAGGGTAACACCTAGAGAAGGAAGATAAAATGATGAATACTAAAGAGATGATGAATGGGAATTTTGGATCAAGGCTGCCCAAATTTAATGGAACAAATTATCCCTGGTGAAAGAACTGCTCGCAAAACTTTGTCATTCGTATTGACTATGAGTTTTGGATGATATTTGAAAATGGACCAAAGAAGGTGGCGAACAACACTGATGGCACAGAGAAGAAGGAGAGTGAATACAATAGCACAGGTCTGAAGACACTCGAGAAGAATGCCAAGGCTATGTCACTTCTTCAACAAGGCATTGTTGATAATGAGGTAAGCCGTATTTTAGCATACTCTACCGCTAAGGAAATACGGGAAACTCTAGAGTTAGCCTATGAAGGTACTAGTGAAGTCAGGAGATCTAAGGTTGAAATGCTTATGTCGAAATATGAAACTTTTAATTTGAATCGAGATGAAAATATATGTATACTCGGTTTATGTTAATTATTAATGAACTAAAATCTCTTGGAAAAAGTTTCACCATTGAAGATTCGGTTAGGAAAAATTTGAGCAGCTTAACGAGCAAATGACTGCCTAAGGTAACTTCAATTCAAGAAGACAAGGATCTATCCACTTTGTTTGTAGAACAACTTATTGGGTCATTGATGACTCACGAGATATTAGTAAGCCCAAAGGAGGAAGGTATAACCAAAAATTGAGGGCTGGCCTTGAAGGGAGAAGAAAATGAAGAAGATCTGGTTTAGATAGGTGTCACGGCAAGAAGGTTTGAAAGAAGCCTCAGATCTCAATATAAAGAAAAATCTTTAAAGAATAAAGGCAACACAAAGAAGACCAGTACCAGCACTGGTTGCTTCAAATGTGGTGAAACTGGATATATGATCAAGGATTGTCTAGCATGGAAAACTGACAAGGGAGGACCAATGGAGAAAAAGATGACAAAGAGAGCCATACTTGCTGCAGGGGGTGATTCTTACTCAGCTACCACTTGTCACGTGCTAACTCTTTGACTCCCGCAAAGCTAGTCAACCCCGTGCACCAGTTGCTCGACAGTACGTCGTGAACAAGTTAGGCTTCCCTTTGACACGATCCTCGTGCCCGCATAGCTCACTCCTTGAGCTAATTATCTCACTTAGCAAGACACATCCCTTGTGTCTTGCTCCCAAGTATTCGTCCCAGATGCATATGTTAGTGCATTGGACAAATCTCGTTAGCCCTTAGCACTCACCCCAAGTAGCACACCCCTTGTGCCCAAGTTATCCCCACACACTCACCCTCTCTAAGTTATATGGAAGATGGTTGTTTGAAGTAACACAATGAAATGCACAAGTGGTATCAGAGCCAGAGGAGGACAAAGCACTAATTTGTGTGACTACACTGTTGGAGGAAGTGGACTAGAGGAAGACTAGTTCAGAAAAGAAGGGACACATGTGTCTCACGGCAGGAAGCAGCTCTTCTGATGAAGAACAGGTAACTATTTCTGATATGCAAGAACAAATGAAATATTGTGATACAGATAAGTTACTAAGTTTTATAGATTCTACTATTGAACAAAATGTTATAGGTAATGTTGCTTATAAGGCTAACAAAAAGAAGCTAAGGGAAGTAACTTGAAATCTAGACCTTACTGAGTTCCGTTTTGCTGAGCATTAACTTATTTGTACAAAACTTAAAGAAAAATTTCAGAGCATGAAATAAGTTTAGATCAGAAGAATATAGAAATTGAGATGCTAAAATAATAAAAGAGGTTTTCGTAAGCTTAAGGAGGCAGAAGTTGAAGGTATAATTTCAAATTACTTAAACAGAAATCCTTCACTCTAGAACATTCTCACTTGATTTTAGCCTAAAACTATATGATTGATGATGTGGAAGAATTGTTCAAAGAGTATGTACATCAGAAAACTTCTCTTGCTAACACAAGTGGTTCGAGTGTTGATGTCAATAACTTACATTTCGAACATAAGGGTAAGATATGTGATTTAAATGCTCAAATATCTCAGTTAAAGAAAGATATCAACCCTAAAGTTGCTTCAGACAATAAGAGTGTTGATATTGAATCTTTACATTTAGAATATGAAACTAAAATTTGTGATCTTCAAGCTGAGATATTCCAACTAAAGAAAGGCAAGAATACTCAGACCACTTCTTAACCAGATTCTGAATTGGTTTCAAATCTTAAGGATGAGCTTCACAGGGAAATGTTGGATCTTGCCATTGCTGCAGAGTATAATGAAGCTCAGGTTAAGAAACTTGAAATCAAGCAACAAGATTTAAGTGATTGCCTAAGACTAATGAACAAAATGCTCGATGCTCAAGGTACTCTAAACATCCTGACCTCACAATCTTGTAATCCTATGAGGTTTGGTTTAGGGTATTCTGGAAGTAGTTTCCAACAGCACCAAAAGATGGGAAGAGATGAGATTGGATTTCTGAAGTCAAGAGAGGTAAGTATGTTTTGGCAAAAAAAAGCATGTTTGCACCTATTGTGGTAAGAATGGACATGTTATTGAAACTTGTTGGACCAAGACAAAACATAATAAAAGAAATCAGTCTCACATGCAAAAGGTTCATAATCAAAATAGTCACACACATAGTTTGTCTAAAAATGGAAAACATGATAAAACAAGAAAGATAAATTTGAAACAAATCTGGGTTAGAAAGGACAGTATCAAACAAGTTACCACTAAAAAGGAACCCAAGAAAATCTGGGTTTCTAAAACTAAACCTTGAGGTTTGTGCAGGTTAGAGTGAAAGGAAAGACATATTGGTATTTGGACAGTGGTTGCTCAAGACACATGTTAGGAGATAAAAGTCAATTTCTTTCACTCGTAGCCTATGAAGGAGGAAGTGTCACATTTGGAGATAGTAGTAAAGGTTTGATCAAGGGTATAGGTAAAGTTGGTAAGCCACTTTCTGAAGAAATTGATAATGTATACTTAGTTGAAGGTTTGAAATATAACCTGTTGAGCATATCTCAGCTATGTGACAACGGAAACCATGTTGAATTTGAAACAAATCTTTGTCAAATAGTTAGCACTGAAACAAAGGAACTGGTCCGTAAGGGGTTCCGACATAATGATGTTTATTTAACATTTTTGAGTCAAATTCCTATGACCAGTGCCACTTGTCTCAATGTTATACAGGATGACCATTGGTCTTGGCACAAGAGACTTGGACATATAAGTTTTTCCTTGTTAAACATATTGCGATCTCAAGACTTAGTTATAGGTTTAACTAAAATTAAGTGTGTTGTAGATCATATTTTCCATGAGTGTGCTAAATGTAAGCATGTCAAGTTCTATTTTAAGCCAAAAAAGGTTGTAAGCACCACTAGACCATTCGAAATTGTGCACATGGACTTGTGTGGGCCCATGCGTGTACAAGGTCGAAATGGTCATAGTTATGTGTTTGTGTTAGTTGATGATTACTCTCATTATACCTGGACAGTCTTTCTAAAATTTAAAAATGAAACTTTTGAATAATTTGAAATCCTGATAAAACAAGTGCAAAACAGGATTAATCATCAACTGGTCTCTATGCGGTCTGATCATAGTTCTGAATTTAAAAATCTCAGTTTCATAACCTACTGTAATGATCATGGTGTATCTCACAATTTCTTAGCTCCCAGAACTCCACAACAAAATGGAGTGGTTGAAAGGAAAAATCGCACACTAGAAGAAATGGCAAGAACAATGCTTCTAAAGAGTGGTCTACCTCGAAACTTCTGGACATAAGCTATGAGTACTGCATGCTATATTTTAAACAGGGTAATGTTGAGACCTTTACTAAAGAAAACACCTTATGAGGTCAAGGGGAAGAAAACCAAACATTGCACACTTACGCGTTTTTGGGTGCAAATGCTTTGTACACAACAATGGTAAATCAAGTTTGGACAAATTCGATCCTAGAAGTGAAGAGGCTGTTTTCAATGGATACTCTTCACACAACAAGGCATACAAAGTTTTCCAAAAAAAATTCATAAACAAAGGAGAGGAATAGCTTTAGAATAAATAAGAAGTATCACCATATCATACGTCTACCAAAATTATATGGAATATCGCCATTTCAAAATTTGCAATAAAAAAATTTGATGAGGTGAAAGAGATATGAAGAGGGATAAAGAGATAAGATGCAATAGTGTAGTAGGAAGAGATGCAAGAGGGAGAAAGCTAGAGATGTAAACCGTATGTGAGAAGATTCTAGTTACGTCTTCTATATTTTTAATTAAAATAAAAAATAATAATTAAACAATTAAAACCATTAAACCAAAACACGGTTTCAGGTTGTTATGACCCTACACGATTATAGTTTTATATAAATAATCAATTGTAAGAGGCTTGTTTCTAGTTAACAAATCTGTTAGGACAATCAAAGAAACCGTTTAACAGATTAGTCAGACTTCTTTGATAAAGAAACTTGTTTAAATCATCCAACGGTCTTTTAGATGTGATGTTTTTGGCCAATTGTGTTGTAGTGAATAGTTTCAATATGGAAAACATCCATAGTAGGAATGAATCGGCTCTTGCATTTCAAAAGGAAGTGCTACCCTCCAGAGCGAACTACAACCCTTCGAAGCAAGATCACAAATTTCAACCAGGAGACGAATGAAACATTGTATGAAGCATGGGAAAGGTTCAAGGATCTATGGAGGTTGTTCCCACGTCACGATCTTGAGAAGCGATTCCTAGTCCTATCGTTGTATAATGGTTTAGGGAATGTCAGCCTTACATTACTTGATTCAACTGCTAGTGGTCGATCCATGAACTAGGAAGTTAATGTTGCTTATGAGTTAATTGAAGAAATTTCTATTCACAATTCACTGTTTTGCAATCCTAGGTAGAGGACATTCGAAGAGATGTGGAAAACACATAGTTCATGATTAGTATGAGAGTTTGGCTTCATATATCAAAGCCATTAGTTAAAAGCTCAACAAGATTAGCACGACATATCCTCTTCCATCATCTGTAGCTGCGATGGTTGCAATTTCGGGATGTACTGAGCCTTTCTGTGATTCCTGTGGTTCATTTGGTCACAATGTCCAATCATGTCATATTTCTACAGAGCAAGTATGCGCTTTCCAGACCTACAAGAACAACCCGTTCTGTAACACATATTATCCAGGTTGGAGGGATCTTCCATACTTCTCCTACAAGAAGAACAGTAATATGCAAAATCCTCAGCAATTCATGCCACAACAACCACATCAGCAGATGCAGCGGTTTGACCCATACAACCACTAGGTTTCAATAGACCACCATTACCAGCACCACCATCCCAACCAAGTAAGGACATTTCAAAGTTGAAGAATATGATGCTATCGATGCGGAAGAACATGCAAGCAATGCAGGCTAACAATAAGCAACTGGAGACCTAGCTAGCGCACATTGGACAGTCTACAGCTCAGTGGTAGCTCCAAGGGCCATTGCAATTCCATTACTACTAGAAGAGCGACCCACTATGAGGGCCCGAAGTTGCCAACTGAAGATGCTGATTCGGATAAGAGCACAGAACAAAAAACTTGCAACGTGGTGATTGAGAAGATTGCAGAGCCTACACCTTCTAAGGAGAAAGATGACATGTAGAAGAGAGCTATTGTGGCTGACATGCCCATTGATACATTGACACCTCTAAAGGTCCCACTACCCTTTCATCATAAAATAAACAGGAGGAAGAATGACCATCACGTCAGTAAGCTCCTCGATATTGTTAAAAATTAGTAGGTTATTGTTGCTTTAACTGACGACTTTAATGCTAATTTTTAAAACAAGGCTCCACCTAAACTGAAGGATCTTGTAAGTTTTTCGGTTCCTTGTAACATTGTTCCACTGTTTATAGATAAAACTTTATGTGATTTAGGGGCCAGTGTTAGTGTAATGCCATTGTCTATTTATAGAGAATTAGATATGGGTTCTTTGAAATTTAATAACATTACTTTGCAGATTACGGATAGGACTGTGAAATACCCAAAAGGTATTTTGCTACATGTCCCAGTAAGAGTTGGGGAGTTTTTATTCCCGTAGACATTGTTGTGCAAGAAATAGAAGAGGATGCTCACATCCGCATTATATTAGGTAGACGATTTTTGAACACTACAGGTGCTATTATTGATGCGAAAAATGGTAGTCTAGCTCTATCTATAGGTGATGACAAGGTTACCTTTAACGTTGATAGTGCATTAAAAGGCCCCATGTTAGAGCAATTCTGCTATAGAATTGATATTGTTCATGAAATCGTTCGCGATGACTTGCCTTGATCCCAAAAAAAAAGGATATTGTTGAAGTCGTTTTGTCTTTGGATGTTTTTTTTAGTTGAAGGAAATATGAAGTTAGTTAAGTTGATCCAAGTTGAAATATGGATTTCTAGATGAAAAAGGGTTGTATCCATTTATTGTTTGTGGATCTGTTACCAATAGTCAACTTGGGAAATTATTATCTGTGCTTAAATATCATAACAAGGCTATTGGTTACACTACTGATGATTTGACGGTTATTAGTCTTGATTTTTGCATGCATCACATTCATTTAGAGGAAGTTCATAAACCATGCATACAAGGTAAGCGTAGTTTGAATCCTAACATGCAGGAGGTGGTAAAGAAAGAAGTCTTTCTATGATTTGATGTTGTTATTATTTGGTTTATTCCTGATTCTCGATAGGTTAGTCCAGTTCAAGTAGTGCCTAAAAAAAGGTGGGACCACTGTTGTGCATATGATAAAAATCAATTGATTCCCACTAGAGTTGTCATAGATTGGCGTATGTGCATTGGTTACAGGAAATTAAACACCGCTACTAAACAAGACGATTTTACCTCCCCTTTATTTATCAAATATTAGAAGGGTTAGCTAGGCATAAGTATTTTTGTTATTTAAATGGATACTCAGGATTTTTCCAAATCGCCATTCACCCATAGGATAGAGAAAACTACATTTACATGTCCTTATGGTACTTTTTCCTATCGTCAAACGCCTTTTAGTTTATGTAATGCCCCAGCTACTTTTCAACATTGCATGATGAGAATTTTTTCCGGTTTTTTGGAATTTATCATTGAAGTTTGTATGGACGATTTTAGTGTCTATGGAACTTCATTTGATGCATGCTTAAAAAATCTAACCAAAGTGCTTATGAGATTTGAAGAGGTGAATGTTGTGCTGAATTGGGAAAAGTGTCATTTTATCGTAAGTGTTGGTGTTATGCTTGGACATTTATTCTCCGAACCAAGTATCAAGGTAGATAAAGTAAAGGTAAAGGAAATCAAGCAACTTCCTTCTCCTATGAATGTCAAGGGAGTCAGAAGCTTTTTGGGTCATAAAGGTTTTTACCGCAGGTTTATTAAAGAAAAGTGCCAAACTACTAACCCAATTGCTTATGAAGGATGCAAATTTAGATTTTAAAGATGAATGCTTTGAGCCTTTTAATAGATTTAAACAAGCACTTAATTCTGCACCTATTATTTAGTCCTTTGATTGAGATCTCCCATTTGAGATTATGTGTGATGCCAGTGACTCTACATTTGGAGTAGTTTTAGGAAAAACAAACGAGAAGGTTCTACATGCCATTTATTATGCCAGCAAGCACTCGTTCCAGCTTAAGTCAATTATAGCATTAGTAGGAAGTAGTTGCTAGCAGTTGTGTATGCACTTGACAAGTTTCGATCATATCTATTGGGCTCAAAAGTAATTGTTCACACTGACCATGCTGCTCTAAAGTACCTCATAACCAAGAAGGAAGTAAAGGCATGGTTGATCAGATGGATTCTACTGCTGCAAGAATTTGACCTCGAGATTTGTCACAAGAAGGGAGAGGAGAATTTAGGTGGAGACTTATTCTGCAAAAAAGCACTATATTCTTCAGGTTAAGTATAGTCTCCACTGAACTTAATTCATGCTTCTTGCTCAATATTTCTTTCATAAATTTAGTATATGCATGTACCTGTGCAATAAAATTAGTAAAAGGCATAGTAATTGTGCAATATTCTTGCTTAATTCATGCTTCTTGATCAATATTTCTTTCAAAAATTTAGTATATGCAGGTACCTGTGCAATAAAATTAGTAAAAGGCATAGTAACTTGAAAATTTTGAACAATATCGAGAAACTTACGAAAGTGATTGTCATTCTTACTCCTATCTACCCTATGCAGGAAGGGTAGTGGCACCTTGGTAAGTGTCAATGTATCAAAGGGCATGTCAGCTACTGGAGCTCTCTTCTCCATATCATTTTTCTCCTTAGAAAGTGTAGGCTCTGTAATCTCCTCAATCATCACAGTGCTGGTCTTACCGGTTTATACTTCCATCTCTGAATTAGCATCTTCAGTTAGCATCATAGGACCCTCGTAGTAGGTCCCTCTTCTGGTAGTGATGGATTTCGCTACAAGAAAACGGGAAAATAGCGACGGATTTTTGCGACCGAAATAAATTCCTCCGCAAATATTGAGTTTGCGACGGAAGTCCACTTGTTTGCGACGGAAATAGCCGTCGCAAAAAAGTGACAAACCAAATCAGATGAGCAAATATTTTTTGCGACGGATATATATTTTTGCGACGGAAACCAACCAAACCACTCCCTTCTCACTTCTCGTCTTCCGGAAACCACCAAAACCGCTGTCCTCCTTCTTCTTTTCCCTTCTTCGCCATTCTCCTTGTTCGTCATTCTCCTTCTTCCTTCATTTCACTTACCCAAAAACCCTTCTCCTTCTTCTTCTCCGCCGTTTTACCTTTAAACCCAAAAAATTAAACCCGTAAACCCACTAAACCCGTTTCTCCCTTCTCACTTCTCCCTTCTCCTCCGATTCTCCTCCCTTCCGGCGAGGACCCCGACTCCGCTCCTTCCCCACTTCTCTTTCCCTTCTTCCGGCGGTCCGCCTCTTCTATTCAGGTGAATTCCATTAAAAGTTTCAAAGCTTAGTTTGTTATGCTTAGTTTATAATTCGAAACTCAATATTCCACTTACTAAAGTTTGTTTGATTCTTTATTAAAAATTTCAGATTTTGCTTAATAATTAATACTTTAATTTGTGCAACTGATTAATTGTTTGTTGTTTANATTTCTTTCATAAATTTAGTATATGCATGTACCTGTGCAATAAAATTAGTAAAAGGCATAGTAATTGTGCAATATTCTTGCTTAATTCATGCTTCTTGATCAATATTTCTTTCAAAAATTTAGTATATGCAGGTACCTGTGCAATAAAATTAGTAAAAGGCATAGTAACTTGAAAATTTTGAACAATATCGAGAAACTTACGAAAGTGATTGTCATTCTTACTCCTATCTACCCTATGCAGGAAGGGTAGTGGCACCTTGGTAAGTGTCAATGTATCAAAGGGCATGTCAGCTACTGGAGCTCTCTTCTCCATATCATTTTTCTCCTTAGAAAGTGTAGGCTCTGTAATCTCCTCAATCATCACAGTGCTGGTCTTACCGGTTTATACTTCCATCTCTGAATTAGCATCTTCAGTTAGCATCATAGGACCCTCGTAGTAGGTCCCTCTTCTGGTAGTGATGGATTTCGCTACAAGAAAACGGGAAAATAGCGACGGATTTTTGCGACCGAAATAAATTCCTCCGCAAATATTGAGTTTGCGACGGAAGTCCACTTGTTTGCGACGGAAATAGCCGTCGCAAAAAAGTGACAAACCAAATCAGATGAGCAAATATTTTTTGCGACGGATATATATTTTTGCGACGGAAACCAACCAAACCACTCCCTTCTCACTTCTCGTCTTCCGGAAACCACCAAAACCGCTGTCCTCCTTCTTCTTTTCCCTTCTTCGCCATTCTCCTTGTTCGTCATTCTCCTTCTTCCTTCATTTCACTTACCCAAAAACCCTTCTCCTTCTTCTTCTCCGCCGTTTTACCTTTAAACCCAAAAAATTAAACCCGTAAACCCACTAAACCCGTTTCTCCCTTCTCACT
Source organism: Suaeda aralocaspica (assembly GCA_016808085.1). Classification (NCBI taxonomy): domain Eukaryota; kingdom Viridiplantae; phylum Streptophyta; class Magnoliopsida; order Caryophyllales; family Amaranthaceae; genus Suaeda; species Suaeda aralocaspica. The sequence goes on from PYUH01001407.1 coordinate 357,235, forward strand.
TCTCCCTTCTCCTCCGATTCTCCTCCCTTCCGGCGAGGACCCCGACTCCGCTCCTTCCCCACTTCTCTTTCCCTTCTTCCGGCGGTCCGCCTCTTCTATTCAGGTGAATTCCATTAAAAGTTTCAAAGCTTAGTTTGTTATGCTTAGTTTATAATTCGAAACTCAATATTCCACTTACTAAAGTTTGTTTGATTCTTTATTAAAAATTTCAGATTTTGCTTAATAATTAATACTTTAATTTGTGCAACTGATTAATTGTTTGTTGTTTAATTTGTAGATGAATTGTTTAATTTTTCGATTTAGTGTTTGTGTTTTGTGGAATTGTGGTGATTAATTTCACATTTTCAGTAGATTATTCCAATTTTTAGTAGATTAATTGTGGTGGGGTTGGTGGTGGTGATGGTTAGGGAGGGGAGGGGAAGGTGGCTGAGATTTTTGTGTCCAACACTACTGATTATTATTACTAATTATTACTGACTAGCTACAAATCTGTTATCAATTGGGAGCTTTTGTTTCTATTTCTGTAATCATGAATAAAATATACTTGGATTTTATTCTTGGTCGTTCCTAGATCACAGAATTGTCCTTGTTGCACCCTTGATTAATCTGACGTTCCATTACTTTTGAATCAAAGGATGTTATTTTTTAAGGTCTTATTTGCTCCTAAGTGATAAAGAAGTGAAGATAAATAATACAGGTTATGTGAGTACCCTTCTAAAGAGTTCAATGCTGTGATTTAGAAATTTATTGAAACAAAGATAAGTTTTAGATTTAGGTAATAAAGATAAGAAAGAATTTATGTATTATATAGATCATATTAGCTATCCTTAAGATTGGTTGAGTTTGGTTATTCTGGTTTTGGTGCGATGTTGATGATATCAAGGATTAGAATGTATGTAAGGTAGGTGTGGTCTATGGGAAAGGGTGCCTACTATGGTGGTGATTATAATGAGTAATTAATAAGGATCTAGAGGAAATGTCTTATTTAGCTATTAAGGATTTATAAATAATGTGTATTTTGTATTAGTTAGCTAGAATATGTGGACACGGATTAATGATTTGCTATTATTATAGAGTATACTAGATTATGATTGTGACGTGCATATATGTGATTGTGATGAAATCCATCATTTATTTGTCTTAACAAATGAGTTGCTTCGACAGTAAGGGCATAAAACCAAATTGGTTTTCAAACTCTCTAATGAATAAAATATTGATTAAAGAAGTAATTACTCTTGTTATGTTGTTTATATTGTAATTAGTTATTCTACTATTGCTAGGTTTGTTTTTATGGAATTTTTAATGAAGAGTTTTTCTCACATGTAAATACATGAGACTAAATGATGAATGATCAAATAAGTTAATAAGTATTCAAACTAGTTATGTGAATATACAAGTTTAATGTGTTTATATATACTGTAATGTTGAGAAAAGGTTTTAGGTGTTGAGAATCATAAGTCTAATTTTACAAATTACAAAGAAAGTAGTTTGGATTTAAGTAACTAGTTCGTAATTTTAGAATAATTATAATACGACCCTATGCAGTTTTCAATAATTATATTTTTCCATTTTGACTAAAATAATTATATGCGTGACTTGTGTAGAACTTGTCACTATGAAAAGAAGGGAACTTAGTCGGATGTATTGTAGGAAGGTCGGATTTTCTATGAACCTTGCTTTTAAGGAAGGAGTTGAGCAATTCCTTCAATATTGTAAAGATCATCCGCAGACAACTGACCCAAATGAAGTTAGGTGTCCGTGTGTTAAATGCAAGAACAAACGCATCTATGATCCGGAAACAGTAAAGTATCATTTGTATGCCAAGGGGTTTAAACCGGATTATTATGAGTGGCATTGTCATGGGGAAGGGTTACCTGAGTCCTCCGAGCGGCAATCCAATGACTATCGCGAAATGGTTATGGATGCTTTTGGACATAACCAAGATCAATCGGGTACCCAATCAGAGGAGGAACCTAACCCCCAGGCCAAGCAGTTCTATGATATGCTAGAGGCTTCTGAACAACGAAACCTTGAGTCGAAGGGAGTTCAACTTCTAGATTAGAGATGGCCTCTAAAATAACTAGTATTAAATCCCAGTTCAATATGCCCCAGCGGGGTGTAGACGCCATTGTGTCTTTGTTTACTGATTCGTCTTCTAAGAACACCTATATAGGGGAGACATTCTACGAGGTAAAGAAGATTGTTCAAGGGTTGGAGATGCCTTCTAAGAAGATTGGTGCATGCCCGAAAGGTTGTATGTTGTTTTGGAAAGATGATGCTCACTTGTCTAAGTGTACTGTTTGTGGTAGCGACCATTACAAGAAGACTTTTAAAGGGAATGACGTTCCTGAGAATGTTCTCATTCATCTTCCGATCACTCCTAGGTTGCAAAGAATGTTTGCCACCAAGGACATTACGAAGGAAATGTCATGGCATGCAAAAAATCCTCAGTTGCATGATATAATGGCACACCCAAGTGACACTGAAGCGTGGAAAAGAGTTGATAGTTGCTCATAGGATTTTGCGTTTGAACCTCGTAATGTTAGGCTTGGGTTGTGTACGGATGGGTTTGATCCTCATGGGAAGTTTGGGGATAACTATTCTTGTTGGCCAGTCATATTGACCCCATATAACTTTCCGCTGTCGATTTGTATGAAAAGAGAATTCATGTTCCTTTCATTGATTATTCCCTGTCCAAACAAACCCAAAGGAAACCTAGATGTTTACGTGCAACCACTAATAGAAGATTTGAAACAGTTGTGGGAAGTTGGTGTTACTACTTACGACATTTCAAGTAAACAAAATTTCAATCTTCGAGCTGTGATCTTATGGACCATTGGTGATTTCCACACTTATGGTATGATGTCTGGTTGGTCTACAGCTGGTTTTAAAGCTTGTCCCTATTGCATGGAGAAAAGCAAATCATTCTGGTTGAAAAATAGTGGCAAGGTGTCTTGGTTTGATTGCCATAGGCAATTCCTTTCACTGGATCACCCGTTCAGGAACAACAAGACAGCTTTTTGTAAGAACAAAGTTCAGAAAGGTGATCCTCCCCATATCATGTCAGGAGATGAACTTCGGGAATGTGAAAAATACCTTTCTAAGGCGACTGATGGGCCCGAAGCACTTAATTTTGTGAAAAAGGCTAAATCTGGTTGGTCAAAGAGGAGCATTTTTTTGGACCTGCCCTATTGGAAGCATCTTATCCTTCACCATAACTTAGACGTGATGTACATTGAGAATAACTTTTTTGATCAACTCATTCACACTATTATGGATGTCAAAGAACAAAGTTGTGACACACCCGCGGCTAGACTCGATATCGAGGCTCTTTGTAAACGTCCCGAGCTACATCTACAGCAGGATGACTGAGGGAAAGATGTCATGCCGAGTGCACCATTCACTCTTGATAGAGCTCAAAGAAAGGTTCTGTGTGAGTGGGTTAAGCAGTTGTGTTTTCCTGATGGCTATGCGTCCAATTTGAGGATATGTGTTGATTTGAAAAGTTTGTAACTAACTGAAATGAAGAGTCATGATTGTTATGTTTTCATGGAAAGGTTGTTGTCTGTTGCTTTAAAATAATTTCTCCATACCCATGTCTGGAATGCTATTACTGAGATAAGCCAATTTTTTCGGGATCTTTGTTGTTACACAATCAAAGTCACTGACATGGAGCGATTGGAGAGAAACATTGCAGTGATCATTTGCAAGCGTGAAAAGATTTTCCCCCCTTCGTTCTTCAACTCTATGGAGCATTTGGCGATACACTTGCGTTATTAGGCTAAAGTGTGTGGACCTGTTCAATATCGATGGATGTATCGATTCGACATGTCAGTAGTTATTAATATGCAAAATTCCATCAAGTTCTTTTTCTAAGTTGTATAACCCGCTACGTATACTAAACCTGTGTTTGATGCTTTTTAAAAATTTTAGGTTCCTAAATCATTTAAAAAGAAAGATTGCTAACAAAGCTCGTGTCGAAGGTTCAATATGCAATGCTTACCTAATTGAAGAGGTAGCAAACTTCTGCTCCCATTACTTTGACCCCAAGTTCGACACGAAAGCAAGAGATCTTGGTCGATATGTCAATGCTTAGTTATAGGTTGAAATTTAGACTTATATGAAAAATGGGCACATTAGTAGCCATTTTGAGCATTTCGAGCCCATTTGAACCTAAAACAACATGTAAGCTAGTTTGAAATAATCTAGAGTTTGTAACACTTGTAATTATGCCTTTTAAGGATGTTTAGCTTATTTATAGGTTGAAATGTAGACTTATATGAAAAATGGGCACATTAGTAGCCATGTTGAGCCATTTCGAGCCCATTTGAACCTAAAACACATCTAAAGGCTAGTTTGAAATAATCTAGAGGTTGTAACACTTGTAATTATTCCTTTTAGGATGTTTAGCTTATTTATAGGTTGAAATGAGGACTTATATGAAAAATGGGCACATTAGTAGCCATTTTGAGCTATTTCGAGCCCATTTGAACCTCAAACACATGTAAAGGCTAGTTTGAAATAATCTAGAGGTTATAACACTTGTAATTATGCCTTTTAAGGATGTTTAGCTTATTTATAGGTTGAAATGTAGACTTATATGAAAAATGGGCACATTAGTAGCCATTTTTAGCCATTTCGAGCCCATTTGAACCTCAAACACATGTAAAGCCTAGTTTGACCTTGAAATTAGCCATCTATTTCGTTTCATAACTCTGGCTTTTATTGTTTACAATGTATGTTGTGTTGATTTAAATTCAAATCTGTATAACTAAGAATAATCCCCCCGCATATCCCCCATATCGTGTTTTTAATTTTAATTGCGTTTTGTAGGAGACCTAGCAGAAGAAGCTTGAGTAAACAAGCAGTGACCGGAATCAGAGAATGCCCGATGAGTTATATTGCGAGGCATCTGGTGGTCATAAGAAGAAAGGTCGCGTGAAGGGTCTTGGTAGTGGTGCGAACCTGTATTACAGCTCTTCGAGGTCATCTGGATCATCGAAGCAGTACACGCCATCTTATTTTCTCAAATGAAACATCATTTAGAGAAACATGTGGAGAAGGTGCTGGAGGAGGTGCGGGAGGTTGAGGAGAAGATGCGAGCAGAGAATGAGGCAATGTAGAGGACATATAAGGAGTTTATGGAGTAGATGATGAGTCGATCCGGTAGCGACAGTTGTTCACCTTTCAAGATTCAACCTCGGGGCTCGCCAGACGACGAGGGCAGCGGCGCAGGGCAAGGGATGCAGGTGTAGATAGATACCTTGTTCCATATAACATAGCTTAGTGCCTTTATTATGATTTTTAAACTTTAAAACAATAAAACTATTTAAATATACTTTGTACGCATATGTTACATTTGAAATATGTAATTATCGGAAAATATAAATTGTCCTGATTTGATTCGAACACATAACGTGGCAGATCATATAGGTTACAGGCTCACAGGTACAAATACAAATAAGCCATCAAAACATAAAAAATTAAAAATCCCTCAATTTTTTTGTGAAGGAATATTCCGTAGCAATAGTGCATTATTATATTTTTTGTTACCGTTTGCGAGGGAATTAGCGAGGGAATTTTCCGTCGCAAAATAGCTAACTTTAGAGGGAATTTTCCGTCGCAAAGTAGCTAACTTTGCGAGGGAATTTTCCATCGCAAATTTGCGAGGGAAAATTCCCTCGCCAAGTTCAACAATTCCATCGCATGTTTGGAAATTTGCGACAAAAATTTTAGCAAGGGACATTTTGCGACGAATTTTTTTAAGTTTGCGACGGAATCTGTCTGTCGCAAAATAGCTGTAATCTTGTAGTGATTTACATGAGCTCTTTGAGGTGGTGGATTTGGTGGAAGAGGTAGTTGACCCTGTTGCCGCTAGTTGTGTACTGTGCAATCTGAGCTAGCTGGGTCTCCAACTGATTATTGTGAGCTTGCATTGCCTCCATATTCTTCTGCATTTGCAGCATCATATTCTTCATCTCTGAAATTTCATAGCTAGGTTGAGCTAGTGGTGCTGGCAATGGTGGTCTACTAAAACCTGGTGGTTGTGGTGGTGCAAATCATTGCACCTGCTGATGAGCCTGCTGAGGTAGTATAAATTGCTGTGGGTTCCACACTTTGTTGTTGTTCTTGTACGAAAAGCTTGGATGATCCTTCCAAAATAGATTGTATGTGTTAGAGAATGGGTTGTTCTTGTAGGCTGTGAAGGCACACACTTGTTCTATAGAACTATGACATGACTGTGAATTCTGATCGAATGAACCAAAGGAAGTGCAGAAAGGCCTAGTACATCCCGAAAGTGCATCCATCGTAGCTACAAATGATGGTGAGGATGGTGCAGTAATAAACTTGCCGAGCTTTTGACTTATAACATTGATCTGAGAAGCTAAACTTTTGTATTTATTGTCAACTACATGCTTTCCATCTTTCTTCGAATGTCCTCTAGGATTGTCGAGATGTGAATTATGAATAGTGATCTCTTCAATAAATTCATATGTAGCATTAACTTTCTCACTCATGAATCGAAAACTAGCAGTTGAATCAAGCAATGTATGACTCTCATTCCCTAAACTGTTATATAATGACTGGGCCAAGAACCACTTCTCAAGACCGTGATGTGGGCACAATCTCAATAGATCCTTGAACCTCTCCCATGCTTCATACAATGTCTCCTCTTACTCCAGGTTGAAATTCGTGATGTTACTCAGAAGGATTGTCGTTCGCTATAGAGGGTAATATATACTTCCTTTGAAGTGTGAGACCCAACTCTTCCAATGAGTCTTGTCTTTCAATGAAAACGGGAACATCATCCTTGTAATGTAGTCCTAAGAGACCCCAGCTTGCTTGATCGTACAACAATAATGGATTATTCACATGTAGCATCTGATCCTCCATTAATGTTCCTACAAACTGGTTCCTTTCCACCATATTCTCCATAGCTGGCTTCAGTTAAAAATTTAGAGCCTTATTATCAGGGAACCGATAACCACCTCCAACTTTTGTAGAACTAGGTTGGGAATAATCCTTCAATGATCGTGCTTGCGGCGGCGGGGGTGGTGGTTGTTGTGCATCGTTCTGTGGTATATTGTCCTCATTAAAGTATGATTTTTCCATCTCTTCCCTATAAGAATTCTCATCATTGTTCAAATGAACAAAGTGTGGTGACAAATGTGATAGTATCCTTTGAGAAAGAATAACTCTCCGCAATCTCCACTTCCTCTTACGACTCCGCTTATGCAATGACTGTTCTGGCTGAAGATCAATCCAAACTGCATGCAAACCTAATGTCTGCACAAAAATTGAAATTGCAGATATCCATAGGAAATATCTCAAAGAACAATTAGTTCCTTGAGATGAAATAAAAATATACAATATAACCCGATTGGTAGATATTAAACAATTGCCTCTCCGACAACCGGACAGTCGTACACCTATCAAAAATAAACTACAACTTCTACTGATGTAGACAAGGAAGTAAGGATTGAATCCACAAGGAAGCAAAGAAATTCTACTAACACTAAGAAGCTATTCTGCCGTAAGGGGCCTTTGAATTAGGTTTTAGAAAATGAACTAATGGTTGCTAGAAAAAGAATTAGACATAAAAGTATATTAATAACAAATCTAGGACGTCGGTTCACCATAGATGAAACAATGAATTGAACAACGACTAATTAACAAATTGTTGACTCACTGAACTAAGTTTCACTAATTCTCTTGAACCTAGTCTCCTTCAAAACTCCTCTAACGGCTCTCGCTCACTTAGATTCGTTTTGCCTATTATCCTTGTGACCTAATTGTGGTAATCGTACCTCTCGGCATCGATTTCAACAACATCAAACCAACAATTATATTTGGCCAGAATTCAGCTGAAAGCAATATAACTTGATAATAGGAATTCAAGGGCATCAATAATCAAATTAATCATTCATGGAACAAATCAATAGGAACGATCTATAGATCCCCTAGCCCTAATATGGATACTACTCACACATGACTAAAAACATAGAATCAAATCAGTAAAACAAAATAAAACTAAATACATAATTAAAACTAATAAATTAATTAAAAACTACTAAACTAATTAAGAACATAAACAAGGGCACAGAAACAAATAATAAAAACTAAATTCATATAATAAAACAAGAACATGAACTAAAAACATAATTAAATGATTAAATAAGAAGAACTGAATAAGAACTTGAATTGAATTGAATTGATTCGAAAGTTGAATATTGTTCACATTCTGAGAGAGAGAAAGCTAGGGTTAAATACTAGGATTTATGATAGTCAGTTCCTACGTTGGCTTAGGAGTAAAAAGAATTAACCACTAAAGCCCAAAACTAGAGAAAAACGCATGAAAAAGTCCTCAGAGCAGCCTGCCCTGGTCACCCAGGCGAAACTCCACCCAGCAAAGCGTCGGGCGATCAACCCGGGCGAACTGCCAGGGAGTGTTTTGCTTCGTTTCTTAACTCGTTTTCTTCTAATTACTTGTTAAATGCTTCTTTAACATTCGTAAAATTTAGCAAGGCTTCCCAAATGACTTCAAACTCTCTACCAACTCTTCAAATGCCTCAAATGGCTCAGAAAATAACGATAAATCATCAATTCCTGGAAAAACATGCAAAGAACACAACAAGGACTAAAATAAAAAAATTTATTAGAGACGGTTCAAAAGAGCCTTATTAGAGCTAAAAATAAATCGGAATCGGGGGTAAAATATGCCTAAAATAATCATTTATCAAACCAATTCGAACAATTCGCACAACATCTTCTCAACTCCCACTTTCTCTCCCTAACTCTCGATTATCTCTCTCTAAAATTTTCTTATTACTATTACTGTGACTATTACTATTACTATTACTATTACTATTACTATTACTATTACTATTACTATTACTATTACTATTACTATTACTATTACTATTACTATTACTATTACTATTACTATTACTATTACTATTACTATTACTATTACTATTACTATTACTATTACTATTACTATTACTATTACTATTACTATTACTATTACTATTACTATTACTATTACTATTACTATTACTATTACTATTACTATTACTATTACTATTACTATTACTATTACTATTACTATTACTATTACTATTACTATTACTATTACTATTACTATTACTATTACTATTACTATTACTATTACTATTACTATTACTATTACTATTATTATTATTATTTTATGTTTAACTTAAAAGACTTAACAACATGTTTCAACTAATCCAAAATTAAAATCAACTTATTCCTAAAGTGATTACCCATGCGTGATAAATCGGAATTATGTGTGCATTAACAAAGAACCGGCCTAGCCTTATTTCTGTACGTCTTTGCAGGTCTAAACCGCAAATATGATTGCTATAATTCGATGTTATGATTGTAAAGTTACACATGAGAACAAGTAGAGGTTGCTAAGTGCTGGGGGACACTGTGACGTACTGTTGTTCTTACCCTCGTCCCCGAATTCAGAGATATTAGACCTTCTTCTCCTTGGTTGTCATTTTGCCATTGGGCTATGACCTAATGGGGTTTCGTTAGCTCCGAACAGAGGTCGGTGGCGAGTTATCTACTTAGGTTTTGAGATTCTAGACTTACCCCCAAGCCAAGCATACTCACAGAATGCAATTAAACTAACACGATATTCAATGTCCATTAAGAAAGTGCACGTAGGCCCCAAAAGCCCTGGGTCCACAGTTTGGGGACTTCAATGAAGATATTCCTTTATTTTTAAAGGAGTGTGGACGAAATTAAAAAGTCTCGTGATTTCACATTTATAATATTGAATTCTACTTGCTAGGCATAAATGCATGCAATTCCCCCGTGAAGGTCTTGCTTTAGGATGTATGTCTCTTAAAGTATGCTATATACTTGAGACACCTCCGGGGGACCGATGTTAAGGAAGGTTAGGTGACCTACCTAGGCCGTTCCTTAATTGAACTCTATCCCAACCGTGACGCGTGGATCATATGACCTATTTGATTCATAATGGATGTCTTACTTGGATCAACACTAAGTTGTGGTGTGGATAGTTGGACACACCCTACGACTGTTGGACTTGACCTCATGCATAGGTGTGCTATTACGTGCCACGTGCTGTACGATCCCATGTTCTATGCTTGTATACATGTTGTTTGGGGGAATCTAGCTTCCCGTAGCCCTTTCACCCAGAGAGTCGCATGTTGACCATGGCTGCTTGTCATGTTGACTAAAGGTCCATATCCCCCCATAGGTTACATTTATTTTGTAAGAAGTATCTTCATCTTCCCTAATAATAATAATAAAACATAAAGAGAAAAAGACTAAGGGGAAATGGAATACTATGCATCATACATTCGTGTAGAACTAGGAAGCAAAGATGATAGGCTTTGCATGTGTCTCAGAGTCAAGTCATTGAATCAAGTGAAAGCAAACATTCTAAAATCTAAACATCATAAGACAGGTTGTGCACGAACCAAATCAATAATTCCTCTTTGGACTAGGGAACAAGGCACAAGTCTAGTTCAAAAAGATATCCTAACTCACAATCATGAAAATACAACACAATTTGATCAACAATGAGTGACCAAGAATCTCCCGTCACAATGGACGAAATGGCTCATGCCTTAGCCCAGGTAAAACAAGCCTTATCACTTCCGCAAGACGAACTGTCCCAAAGAACACTTTGGAAAAAGAGGGTCCCACTCCCAAAATCTTTGAAGAAGGAGAAAATACTTCCGATGATTCAGCCCATCAGTAATCCAAAATCTTGTTTTCGATTATGTAAATGCCATTTTAATGAGCCCGAAAATCTTGTTTCCGACTGCATTTGCTAGGGTTTTTCTTGTTTCAGGCGTTTTACATATTAGTTTCATTTTTGAGTCTTCATTTCTTGTTGATCATCATTTTCATCTAAAAATGCATGGAGGTTCCTTTGTTGATGTTTTCTAGATTTAAAGATTAAATCTTGAAAGGGTTCTTGAAGATTGTTTCCATTTCTTGAAAGATTGCGCAAATAGAGAAGCTATGGAATGGTGAGATTTTTGACGATCTTCTTTAGATTTGGGTGACTTTGAATTTTCGTGATTTTAGTTGTATTTTATGACGATTATCTTGTTTTAAGGTTAGTTAGACAGTTTATTAGGATTATATGTTGATTTGTTAAGATTTTTAGGCAAGTAGTTAGGATAAAGATCTAGTTGTGCAAGTGGATAAACTTAGATGAGGTGGCACACAGGTGGACGGCCGGATTTCTTGGCTATTTTCCTAATGTATATCTTATTAGCTTGTCTAGATCTTGTGGGATTTATTTGACTATGAGTTAGAGGATTTGTTCCAAACTTAGTCCTATAAAAATCTTTTAGCTTTCATTGTTTAGTCACATATTGTTTGAATAAAAATTGTTTTCAATGAATTTCGATTCTAGCGATTGAATTGATAATGTTTCCGTAGTTGTTTATAAAATTGCTTTGGTTGCTGATTTCCTTGCCATAAACATATTTCTTATGAAACCTTAGGTGGGTGAAACAAGTCCATATCCCTCGAATAACATAGAAAATTCGTGAGTTTAGAGAGCTTCTTCACAAAATTTTTGAACTTTCCTTGTTAAATCTAAACTACAATCCATCAAGCTGTGAATTTTTATTGCTAACCCATTAAAATTCGCATAAAATTGGTGTGGCTACTGGGATACCAAACCCCATATACTTATTGGAATTCGTGCAAATTTTGGTGCTAAAAGATCAAAGACGAAGCGGTATACAACAATTGCAAATCGGGTCAGAAAAGGCTGTTTCGAAGGGCATATTGTATTGACTATGTAGCCTTCGTTAGGAAATGTTTTTAATTGATTATTTTTTTGACATTGGCTTTTTTTCATTGTTATTTCGTTATAATAATTTTCAGAAATTTTTAAGATTTTTTGTTTCTTGAACGAGTCTGTTTTTTTGAAAACTAGTAAAAATCGCGGCAGTTTTGAGTACTTTTAGGAAAACTTAAACTTCAAGAAATCGGTGAGGGTTCTGCGAGTAAAATTTGGGTCGCGTGTTATGGACATATAGAGGTATTTAAAAAAATTCAGCCTAAACGAGTTTTTTGGTAGGTTTTTGGTGTTCAACGTTTCCTCTTTGTTCTGTATAGGTTTGGAAGATGGCTTGTTGTTAAGCTCACAAATCTCATGATGAAGATATATTTGATATGCATGTACTATTGTTTAAGATGCAACATCTTATTCTAAAATAGCATAATCTCATGAAGCAAATGTAGGATTCTTTGGCTAAGGGGACGGATAAACATAATCAAGATCAACAATAACAATGCAGCGTTGGCAATCAATCAACATTGTTCACAAACGATGAAGAAAAAGTTGAATCTTTGGAGGATGCAACCGGTGCCGAATCTATGGGTAATGAAGATTTTATTGTTAATGTTGATGCAATCCTTAATATTGAAGATCAAATTTTTCAAAGTTATGTCGGAGAAAGGATCGTTACAACATAACAATATTCGAATTATCCGATGCTTGTTTTAGATTTAAAAGTTGTCGAGCCTATTCTTCTACATGATCATTCTGTGATTAGTTTGCAATGGTTTTTCAATGAAAGATTCCATAAGAACTTTCGGGCCTTAGTGATGAATCATCCACGAGTTACAAGAGTGCCTTTGATCCCAAACAACTTTTCACTTGGTTTATCTTGTTCTTTCTAATGACGTGCTTACTAAGTGACTGTAGATTTGACATCAAACATGATTCACTTGTTGTCGCATATGGATGGTTGCTTTGAGCCTGAAACTTGAGAGAAGTTTCTTTTCCACAGAGGGAGGATGATGTGAAAATAAGGCTACCATTCACATCTAGGTTGTTGGTGGTTTTGCCTATGGGTTTTTTCCCAATACATATACTAGGGTTTTTCTCATTTCAGGCGTTTTTCATTTCATTTTCATTTTTTAGTCTTTATTTCTTGTCGATCATCATTTTCATATTAAAATTCTTGGAGGCTCATTTATTGAAGGTTTCTTGATTTAAAGATTAAATCTTGAAAGAGTTGTTGAAGATTGTGTCCATTTCATGAAAGATTTCACAAATAGAGAAGCTATGGAATGGTGAGATTTTTGACGATCTTCTTTAGATTTGGGTGACATTGAATTTTCTTTATTTTAGTTGTATTTTATGATGATCATCTTGTTTTAAAGTTTGTTAGATAGTTTGTTTGGATTAAATCTTGTTCGAAATCGGAGTTATTAGAGTGCTTTCACACTCAATTTGGTATCATTTCTTCTTCCCCAACTCGATTTTAGATTATTTTTATGGTTATTTTCTGTTGGTAATGGTTGTTCTTCTTATGAATGTATGCAAGTTTTATTTTTAGTTAATTAGTTACTTAAAATTTTGGTTTTTATGTTCTTGTTGCTAATTTGTGAGTTTACTTTTGTTTATTCTTGATTTTACTTTATTTTGGTTGACATTTTGAGTGTATTATTGTTAGAACTCAAGCGTTTCTGTTGTTTTTATGTCGATCTTTGGCTTTGAGTTTTCCATTGATTCATGAACTAGGCTGTTTAGTTGATTAGGATTTATTTCTTTACAACCTTTTCATTTTCTTTTAGCTTACTCTTGTTTGCAAGCTTGTTGCCGCAACCACGAGAAATATCTTTTCTTTGAACAAAAAGAAACGAAAGTCTGCTGATTTAAACCGAGCCAAACACACCCCTAGACTTGTCGACCCACCGCCAATTGAAGTCCCAAAATAAGACCGGAAGAAATGGGAAGACTTAGATGAACGTATGTTAAGGGGAACTCAGTTCTGTGATGCTGCTCTTGTCAAAGCTTTAAAATTTGAAACTGTAATGATGATCAATAATGATCATGCTATCACTTTGTCACAATTTAATTTTCACTTTGGATGTGAGCCGACTAACCCTATCTTTGAACCTTCAGCATTCACTGTTCCAGAATTCCATCTTAATGATTTCTAGAAACAAATTAGTGGCTATGATAGGTTCGATACACATTTACCAACCTAGTAACCCCATCTTTTGCAATTCACATTTACCAACCTAGTGTATGGCTTTTGCAAGAGTTGTTTGGCAATTCTATCTTCTCCAAACAAGATTTGGGGAAGATAAACCAAACAAAGCCTTTTTGCTTTTACATTGGAGCAAAGCCTAACACAACCGGGTGCCTCAATACGGGTTGGATGTTTCTTATGTGATGTAGGGAAATTGTTTCAAACCCTCATTTGAAAGGAGAGATTAGGTAGGGTGGGTATATCATCCTTCTTGCTATTAAGCTAGGCTATTCCCACTACTGCCATGCACTAGATGAAGTGAATGAGGATCTTTTGTTCGATTTAGACGCATTCTCTTCTTCATGGTTTTTGCTTGAGATTACTAAACCGGACATGGTTAGTTGGTTTGTAAATAGGCGAAACGTTTGCTATTTACCTAACCCTTCTATTACTACCTTCTAAAGGGACTCCGCTTTCCTCATCCCTTTCGAACCCATTAGTCTAGATGACTATGCCTTGTTTTCTAGGAGACACCCTCACCTTCTCCCTATTCAAATCCCTTAACGTCCTCCTTCCCCTCCTCATTAGGCTAGAGCGGGCCCTTCTAGCGCGCAAGTACCTCCTAATATGAGCGAACAAGGCTCATCTACAGCTCATGCTCCTCACTAATTCTTAACTTCTAAATGCTTTTAACTCTCTCTCTCTCTCTCTCTCTCTCTCTCTGTTCAGAAAACTAAAATGTTTAGTTATATTCAAAACCAACAACAACAACAACAATAGGAATGTGACTTGACATTACTTCAAAACAATGCCATGTATCATTATCACATGTATTCCGGTCATTTCGACCCCTACCTTAACTACCCGTTTCAGCCCCCACAAGAATGGTCGGTACCAGATTGGAAGCTAGGCCAACCCACTTGGCCTTATTTTCCTACTCGTTTTGAGCCGGGATACAACTTCAAGGTTTCTAGAGGTTGCGATCCTAGGGGCGATCCTAGTGTTCCAGGAGACTCTTGGCCACAAGGATATACGGAGGTTTGGGATCCTTACACTTCTTGTCCTTTTGAGTTTGACAACTACCTAGACAGACCCCACTATGATTGGCCACCATATACTGATGCTAGTGGTCCCGATGTTGTTTCCACCTATAACTTTAGGCGGGACTCTCCTTCTCCTTGAGCATCTAGTCGATGCTTATCTCACAACTTTGGGAAGGAGCCCACTAGTGTCGTATATGTATTTAGAGGATAGTTCGCCATATGTGTAGGGTATTGAGCATTGAGTTGTTGTTTGTTGTTACGAATGTTGAGTTTTACACAGTTAGTTTACTTATTCTTGGACGATACTTTTTTAAGTTGGTACTTGCAGGATTTTGGACGTTATCTTGGGGATTGTTGATGGATATTCCCTTGCATTTTGATGATATTGTGATGATAATGTTATGTTGGAACTTCTTTTTCTGATGTTTTGATACTATTGAGCCCCTTTTCTTACATAATATTTTGAATATTGGCAACTTTTTGCTTGATGACGATAAATTTTTGATTAAGTTCTTTATTGATAATGGTTGATTGAAGTAGAATTTTTGGATCCTTGCTCCCTTCTTAGAAAATCCAAATTATTCTTTGATTAGTTTCCTTAAAAATCCAACTTCTTCTTTCTTTTCCCCTCTTCCCGATAAAAAAAAAAAAATTCTTTCCTTTCCTTCTATTCCCAAAAATTGAAAATCGAAATACATTTAGTTGGTAGACCATGGAATTTTATTTTCGTAGTTTATTTTTTTTTATTATTTTTTTCTTAGTTTATTTTTAGGGCACTCAATTTATTTTTCGCATGCAGTAAAAAAAAGAGAGAAATCCAAAATTATGTTTCTTTTTAGTTAATTTTAGGATTAGATCCCTATAATGTACATACAGACTATTAGCTTAAGAATTTCCCTTTCTCATGAACTAAAAAAAATCTCCAAACATTCTAGAAAGGTAATTTATGAGTCATAGCATTCTTTAGTATAAAATGTTGTTAGATATTTGATGAACTTGTGTAGTGAATATTGGTAGCTTATCTCCTTGGCTTTCTCAAACACCACACAATGATCATTTTGAACCATGGTGAGTTTTTGATCCTTCATGCATATATAGAGCACCACCTTAGTCTCAGTTTTATTTCATGAGCTCTGATAATTGTGTTGTTGTGGGTAACTAGACCGAGAATTCGCCTTGTAACTTTGGGAATCGTGCCTAATTTGCTCTTAGTTATATGTTCATGGCTCTCTTTTCGTTTGTTTTGTTTTTTATAATCCAAATGTTCTTAGGTTTATTTCCTTTTTTCCGTCCATAAATGGATATACTCTTTTGTTCCCCTTCGTGCTTTGACCCTTGTTCATTAAAAAACACTTGAACCTCGGCATACAAACCGTTGTCACCTTTTGTAGTTAGTGAAGCCTGTCGTCATTCTCTTTTCCTTATGTATAGTTCATGTCATTAAAAAAAAGAAGAAGAAATTTCAATGTTTTTGTCAACAAGCATAGTTAGCAATAAAAAGTTGGTTCTTGTTCAAATCATTTTGAAGTTAGTAAATGGCTTTTCATCATCGTTCCTTTAGAGATTATCTTTTAAATGATGACGAGTCATATGCATTTGTTGTCTTATTCCTTTTAGGACGATTTTTGAGTTACAAAAATCAAGTTTTGTTGTGTTGAGGTCTTCATTCATTGTTAAAAGTTTGTTAAGTTCATTATTGAGTTGTAAATGCTTCACTTAAGATTATCTCCTCAAAATAGCCGAACTTTCCAACTTTCACCTTACCTCAACCCCATTACAACCCTCAAAGTCCATATGAGATCGAGACGCAAAGGTCAAAAGGTTACTTAATCAATAATGTCACATGGTAAGCATACTGACAGGGTACTTCACACAAGATGTGAGCGTTTGGCCAGTTCTATCCTTATCAATGCTATTGTTTTTGTAAGAACTCCCTCACGATCATTGTTTATAGGAGCTTATAATTTAATATTGGTCGAAACTTAAATGTTCACTGTAATCTACTTAAGATGCTATATGAATTCTTTCTAATGATTTATGCTTTCCATTTACTTCCTTTACTGTTTGAGATTTAGTTCATTTGAGAAATTGCATAGTCTTTTTCTAATCGTTTGCCTGAGGGATTCGTTTTACTCCTTCCGTTTGCATGGGGACAAGCAATGGTGTAGCTTGGGGGAGTTTGATGTAGCAGTTATTTTTCTTTGTTTTCCTTAGTTTATTTGGTTACTTTAGCTACTTTTTATTCTTTTTTCTTATTTTTTCCTATTTTCCTATTTAATTATTCTTCTAAGTTCCCTTTCCTAATTATTTTAGCTTGTTACTCTTTCTATTAGTCTGTTTCATGTTATATCTCATTTTTGTAGGATTTTCCAAATTGATACAAAAATCGAGACACTACATGGATTTGGGAGAGTGATTTGTCTTGCGGTGATTTGGGTCGGTTTGATCAAAGCATTAACCATTGGTCAAGGTGTTTCCATCTTTGTTTGAAGTTTTAGCAAATATCACAAGCTCGACTAGCAATATCGCTAGCTTGGCCTAGGGACGTAGGAGGTATGAGGAGCTACCTCTCTAGATTAAGCTTGTATTCATAGATAATTAGTGACTTAGTTCTTTAACAATTCAACTAGTTGTAATTCAATCTCTTTTAATTCAATTCAAAGTTTGATATTCAAGGTTCTTGAGTTCATGTTCTTAGTATCTTCATCCATTCAAAGTTTATTGGTTTGCTCTTGGTTTATGTTCTTGGTTTGGTTTCTTGGTTGGTCATCATTGTTACTTGGGGATTATTTGAATAAGCATCAAATTTATATAATTCAAGTTTCAAACATCAAAGCTATACAATTCAAGCTTCATAGTAAACTCTAAACTCTTCTTTAATTTCCACTTCAATTTTAAAACTTTATAACTATCTTTCTTTACAATCTAGTTTTGTTACATAGTTCACCTCAAGTTAATCTTGTCCTTGTTCTTAAATTCTTTTGCTTTTTGTGCTTAATTTCTTCTCAACTATAACTTGTCCTTGTTCTTAGTTTACATTGTTATATGTTCTTACTTTCTTCCCAAGTTAATTGAGTCCTTGTTCTTATTTTCTATTGCCTTTTGTTTTAGTTCTTCTCGAGATTAAACCTTGTCCTTGCCTTCATTTTCTCTATTGCTTTTGTAGTTTGTTTAAATCACTTGCGTAACATACACCTTTGGAATAATATTGATAAATAAACAAAGCACTTTTCTTTAGATAAGTTTGTTTAGTTTAGCTTATAATCCATTCTCAGAACTTATTTCTTTGCTATAATTGGTAATCATGAATAAAATTATGTGTTTATATAGTAAAATGTGTAGTGAGTAGTTTTATTGCTAGGGTGTGGGTGAAACACTCACCACCTTCATGACTTAAGTAGGTTCAAGCTTGGGGGTAACTAGAGTCGTTACATGGGGTTTTAAATCACGTAGTCTATGACTTGCTTCCATAGATGTCGTCTTAGGTTCCTCAACAAAAGATCGAGAGATCAAGTTGAGCGAAGACTCCCCATGTTTGATTAGTTTGAAAACCATGAGCATAGGTGTCCAAGTTAAGGGACATTACTAGTCTTCGTGAAAAAGTGCATAGGAGTCGCTTTATGCTCACGCCGTGAGAATAGGCCAGGTCATGTTCATAGCTCCACTCTTCATGCGAGGTCGAGAGAGTAGACATGACTATTAAAACGACTTCCCCTTGAAATTTCCCTCCACGTAAGGTTTTGTTGACCCATGAATTGAAAGTAAAGTTTTGATGACGACTAAACATAAACAAACTTAACAAATATATACTTTAAGTTCCTATGACATTTCACAGGTTCAAAGTGTACGGACATTGGAGCTAG
Source organism: Suaeda aralocaspica (assembly GCA_016808085.1). Classification (NCBI taxonomy): domain Eukaryota; kingdom Viridiplantae; phylum Streptophyta; class Magnoliopsida; order Caryophyllales; family Amaranthaceae; genus Suaeda; species Suaeda aralocaspica. The sequence goes on from PYUH01001407.1 coordinate 376,147, forward strand.
GAACGTGACAAGTTCAAGGAGAAGTTCCTAGGCAGCATCTTGCAAAGGAACACAGAAGATAAAAGTGAAGTTTCTGAGTAACACAGTTACGTAGAAACAAGGCACGAGAATAGATGTGTTCCTACAGGAACAGGCGAACAACGTCAAGGCATTTCAATGAAGTATATTGATGAAGAGAAGAGAATTTCAAAGAAGATTGTGAGAATAATTTTCTAGGATCTTTGTAAATACATTGGAGTCTCAAGATTGGTTGGAACATCATATCTAGAAGTAATAACGAATCTATCCCACAAATAGGACTAGGTTAATTTATGGAATAATATAGGTAATAATAATATTTTCCTTGATATTAGGAGATAAAATATTTAACTGATTTTACTGAAGAATAAAACGGCAGTTTAAGGTTTTAACAAGTCAAATATTGTTAGGAGTCCTTGATTGTAGGAATAAAATGGTGTGATCATGGGAAAGAATATACGGTAAAATTAGTCAAGTCAAAATCCTATTCTCCTAGTCTACATATGTGGGATGATGGAAGAAGTCATGGAGATTATGGGCGATCAAAGAACGTGGTTGAAGGTTGAAGTTTACAAGGAAAAATCACTCTATAAATACTCCAAGAAATTCAGAAGAAGAAGAGAAGAACATCAGAGAACACACTTGAGCGTTCATACGAGTCAAAGTCTTAAGATTGATGTTCCGGTCCAGTTTACAAGTTTTTTCAATGTATTAGAGCATGAATTAAGTTGTAATCTGTGAGAAAAAGAGAAGTGTGAGAACTAGAGAAGAGTGGACAAAAAGAGAAAGAGAAACGAGAGACAAAGAGTGAGAATTGAGAATCAAGTTCCTACAGGAACTGACGAGTGTAATTAGAGAATTTAGGTGGTAAAAGTTTTTACAGGCCTACAATAGAATTGAAGTGGAGTTTTCTTCCTTTGGGCCAAGGAAGTTTCTCTAGTAGAAATATCACTCGCACTCTTTAATTTGCTCAAAATAGTTTAAATTCCGCATTTGAGTTCCACATAGCAATTTACCCCCCCCCTGCAGTGTTCCAGTAGAAACAACAGTTGGTATCAAAGCAGGAACTCGGGAAAATCAAGCAACCTTGAAAAGGGATCCTAAAGATGAACACTCACGAGAAATTGGAGGAACGTTACTCAACTCAAAGACCACCTATGTTTGGTTGGAAATTCTACACGTACTGGAAGAATCGAATGAAAATCTTCATCAAGGACCAGGTTTGGTGTGTAATTGAAGTAGGCGACTATGGGGTAACAAAAACTAACTCAAGCAATGAAGTAGTTCCTAAATCGATTTCTGAATATGAAAAAGAAGATTTTGAAAAAATGGAAATCAATGCTCATGCTATCAAGTTGCTACATTGTGGTATTAGACCACATGAACACAATCGTGTCATGGGGTGCAAAACCGCTAAACAAATATGGGATTTATTACAAATAACTCATGAAGGAACTATTGATGTAAACATATCTAAAATTGATTTGTTGATGTCTAAATATGAACGTTTTGAAATGTTACCTAGAGAGTCAGTACAAGATATGCTTACACGTTTTACTAACATCACCAATGAGCTTTCTTCTCTTGGAAAAGATATACCTACTAATGAACAGGTTAGGAAAGTGCTGAGGAGCCTACCACAAGATGAAAGATGGAGAGCCAAGGTGACAACACTCATGGAAACAAAGGATTTCACGAAGTTCAATATTGAACAACTTGTTGGTTCCTTGCTGACCCATGAATTGCATCTTGGAGGAATTGGTGAGGGTTCCAGAAGCAAAGTGCTGGCCTTGAGAGATGAAAGTGACGAATCAGAAGAAGATGATGATGAGGCAGCGTTGCTGGTCCGAAGATCCAAAAGGGCGCTCAACAAGAATCGTAGTTCCTATAGGAACATGGGCAGAAAATTCACAAACAACAAAAGGGAATTCGTGTGCCATAAGTGTGGATCCTCCCAACACTTCATCAAAGATTGTCCCTTATGGGAAACAGAAAAGGGGAAGTCCAAGGGAAAGGGGTATGTCAAGGAGAAGAAGGAACAAGTCAAAGAAAAATTCTACAAACCTTCTTATTCCAAGAATGATGTAAGGAAAGCAAGGGTAGCAGCCTGGGGAGATTCTGAAAGCGAAGAAGATGAAGAGGAACAACCTGACGAAGAAGTTGCCAACATATGCTTGATGGCCAGTATTGATGGGAATGAGGTCCTGTTAAAACATAATTTAAAACTCTTAAATCTTAAGTCGCATGATTGTCATGTTTTGATGCAAAACCTTTTACCTGTTGATATTCGTTCGATTTTACCAAAAAATGTGAGGTATGCCATTATTAGATTTTGTAATTTTTTTAATGCAATATATTGCAAAGTCATTGATCCTAAGGATTTGAAGAAGTTGGAAGATGGAATTGTTGTCATTTTTTTGCCAGTTGGATATGTACTTTCCTCCATCATTTTTTGATGTCATGATGCATTTGCCAATTCATTTAGTGAGGGAGATTAGGAATTGTGGCAACATGTACTTGAGAAACCAATGGACTTTTGAATGGCAGAAAAAAATTTATAAGGGTTATGTAAAGAATACCTTCGGACCCGAAGCATGCATTGGTGAAAGGATATTTTATGAGTCTGCAATACAATTCAGTAGTGAATAGTGTCCAAGTGTTAAGGCTATTGGCCTTCCTAAACCTAGAGATAGTGGTAAATTGAAATTGCAGGGGATCACAGGGCATAAGCGCCTTGACTTGTCTTATGAGCTATGGCGAATGGCACATACATATGTTCTACTTCATGACGATGAAGTTGTACCATATGTCGACCAACATTTGGCTACCTTGAGGCTAAAAAGTACAAAGTTAGTAAGTGAGCGGTTGATCCTTACTGAGGACTACAACAAAATTCATGAGTGGTTGAAAGGACAAGTATTGAGCGAGGTTCATGATCCATTACATCCTATTTGTGATCGACTCAAGAGCTTGGCATATGGTCCCCACTTCAACGCCTCTTTTTATTCCGGAAATGTGTGCAACGGTTCTACATTCTACACTAGGGTTCATGATGAAAAAAGTAGTGTGCAGAACAGTGGGGTCACTATAGAAGCTGCAGCGATGCACTTTGCTAGTGCTAAAGATAAGAATCCTGTTCATTCCAAGATGCAATACTATGAAGTCATTGAGGAGATATTTGAGTTGCACTATAAAGACTTTTCAATACCAGTTTTGGGTTGCAATTGGGTTGACAATAACAATGGTGTTGATTACGATGAGTTAGGGAAAACCACATTGGTGAATTTTGATAAATTGAGTAATAAGGAAGATCCTTATACTTTGGCAACTCAAGCAAAGCAAGTCTTTTATAGGAAAAACCCATCCGATAACAAAAATTTTACTATTAGAACACCAAGTTCTCGTTATAAATTGAAGATAGTGATGACTAGATAGAGGTAGAGGAAGGTGTTGTTGTGAATGCGGTTCCACGTAAGGTAGACGTTGATCATTATGGTGATGAGTCTTCACCATACATACATGTTGACCATTCGGAAGGAACATGGGTTGATGATGGTAGTACAAATAGTAAATCTCGAAAGCGATAACGAAAGCGATGTAGTAGAGAACTAAGGTAAAGTGTTATTAATTTTTTATTTTGGAAAAATTTATAAATATAATCCCAACTATATGCATTCACCTAAAAAAAGACACAACTTTGATTAATCCAAAAATGGACCCAACTTTCATGCCCATTTTTCAATTTTGGACCCTCTCAAATTTTAACTTGTAAAGTCAAGTAAATCTTGCTAATTATCCAATTTTTGGTTAAACAGGACCACCTGAAACCACCACCACAACCATCCCTTCCACCCGAAACCTCAAAATGTTAAGAAAAAACCGGATAATTAACAAGATTTACTTGTTTTTACAGGTTAAAATTTAGCAGGGTCTAAAATTGAAAAACGAGCATGAAAGTTGGGTCCATTTTTGGATTAATCAAAGTTTGGTCTTTTATTAGGTGAACGCCCATAAATGGGATTATATTTATGAAATTTTCCTTCGTAAAATATAGTCAGTAATTTGGTTGGTAAAATATAACCCGTAAATAATCCTATGAGTCAAAAAATCGTTAGTTTTGGTACATAATCCTATTCTTGTGTATTTTACATTATGAATGAGAGCATAAACTATTTTTACTTTTTAGATTTTTGTGGTGTTGTTACTTACATTAAATTCTGAAAATGATTTTTGGCTAATAATAATGCGTTGTTTATAGGAAAATGGGTAAAAAGGAAAGGCAAGTGCATGGCCCCCCTGATGTTGAAGTCTCAGAAGATTCTGATGATTCTGATGTTGCGCAAGCAAGGCGCGAGGATGAAAGAGGTCGGTCTGTACTGAAAGCCCCAATACAATAGGGTACCAAAATTCCATTAGAGTGGCATCCAGTTTACAAAATACCATGGCGGAAGTACAGGTCAACCTTTTCAACTTATGTTGGTGTTGTTGTTCGAGAACGAGTATGCATCACCTACAAAACTTGGAAAGAGGTTCCACAAGAAGTTTTTGATGAGTTATATGATGTCATCTCGGTAATCCCTTATACATGTACCACCTTTCTATTTGAAAAACTATATTAGTGCATCTGTTACGTTATTTATGGTTTGGTATTTCGGACATACAGAAAGGGTTTACAGTTTTGCAAGGTCGAAAGAAGTGGATCTTGCAACAAGCTAATGATCGATGGACGGCTTTTAAAACTAGGTTGGGAGTAAGATGGTTGTACCATAAGAAGACAGGAAGGATAAGGCAAAGGCCTCCTACATGGAAACACCCATGGAATACTCAAACAACAGGAGATAAATTCAAAACGATGTGTACTTCTAAGGAATTTAAGTTCATTATACTATCCCTTGCTGCTATTTATGATTGTAAATCATTGAATTAGATTGTACTTGTATGATTGTAAATATGCAATATGGCCTGCTGATATGTATTGGAACTTTTGAAATACTATGCAATATGGCCTGTTGATATGTAATGTAATCTAGTGTTTGTGACTGTTTAACTTGATTTGAGGCTCAATTAGTCAATGATTATGCACCAACTGCAGTGCAACCGTGTTGTTATATTTTATACAAGGTTTTATTCAAGCAACTATTGTTAGGTGCTGCTCAAATATTATTGGCAATACTCAACTGTTGAACTAGCTACTACATAATTGAACTCTGATCTATTGAGTCATGATACATAGGAGCATAGCGAACAAGGCCGTCAGAGATCAAAGTTGAAAAACAATCGTTACAGGTGAGGCCGACTTGGATACCAATACTTTGAAGAAGAGATGTATGTTCCCGTTATAATTGACATATATATATTTGTTGCTTTTATTTATTGTAAGGACTAACTATAATTTTCAACACCGTTTTTTACTCAAAAGGCGAAAGAATCTTTGAACCAAGGGGTCCATGTTGATCATATACCACGTCATGAGGTTTCGCTTAGCACTCATTCACGTGAAAAGAATGGAATTCCCATATCTGACAATCCCATTCATCAAGAAGTTGCAAATTCAATTGTAAGACAATTTCTTCACTTTTTTCTTTAGATGTGACTATGAATGTAAAAAAATATTACTATCAAGTAGTAGACATGTAGATGTTCAGCTTAATTTGATGTGCATATAAACAAATAAAGTATATATCATTCAAGCTCTATTTTTCTGTATTCACATTTGATACTTTTTGCTTTGCAGAAGGCATAAAAAAACCAGGGTCAAAGAGGTGAAATTGCTGTCAAGGGCCACAGAGATGACATTTTGGCAAGAGCGTTAAAAAAGCCAGAGCACGGGGGACGTGTTAGAGCAGTTGGATCAGGTATTACTAATAAGGAATATTTTGGCTTGAGGAGACCAATGGCACCAACTCACTTAAATGCAGAAGTGAAGGATATGAAACATAAGTTAGAAGTAATAAGCAATAGTCATAACTTGTTGATGACATTTGTGATGTCCATCGCAAGTGAAGAACAACTCAAGCAATTCATGGCAGCTAGTATGAATGGCCAATTGGGTTGTCAAGGGGTAAACCAATTGGGCGTCAGTAATGGGGAAGTCAATATCCCACTTAGTGAACCTAGAAACCAAGCCAATGACCAATTTGGTTTTTTTACTCAATTCTTATCCTCTAATGGTGTTGTAAATGGTGAAGATCTTTTAAAACTTGAACAACAAGTTGAAACAAATGAGTCTGAACCATATCAAGTTCCATGGCCGAGTGTAATGTACAACAACCTCAATTGACTTAGCCATCTCCTTTTCTCTGTCGCAACGACACTTCTTTCTTTCTAGAGTATAGCAGTGAACCTATTAGCAGCCAAGACATGCCTGAGGTATGTTTTTAACTAATTGATTATTTTTCTATGCATAAATAATAAGTTTTGTGATATATGCAATACTGCATTAGTGCACTGAAAACAACGAGATGCATATTGTGGTGCACTGAAATCTGTTAATGGTTAATGGTTTTGACTTTTGAGGTTTAGCAACCTTTTTAAATGTTAACATTGACTGACATGCATTGTGCAATTGGAGGGGTTTCATGATTGTTCCCTAGCGGTTGACTTAGATACGGGAATTGAATTTTTTGCACTTGGGGAGGTATACATTCCAGTATGGGAGTATAAGGGTGTTTTAGTCATTTTCCTAGTTGAAGTAGTTAGGAACTATAAATACATACACATCTTTGTAATAAGTAGCTTTTGGGTGTAAAAAATAAACAAATAAGAAATAAGATGATTTTTTCTCTCTAGCAAAACTCTCTTTGTCTCTATTATATATGAACTTCATCTTCTACATGAAAACTGAAGCTTTCTTCATGGTATCAGAGCAAACAATGGCAGTTTTGGTGATTTCGACGCTTCAAATCGTCGTTTACTTGCTTAAATCTCGCGAAGGTTGAGGTATTCTCTGCCATTCTACTTCGTGATTTCTTCATTCTTTCGTGATAAGCGATTATAATTGAGTTTTCGAAATCACAAACTCTTTTCTTCGCAATTTCCAAATTCAGTTTAAATCGTTAAATCACCATTGATTTCCGATGCTTAACTCACCTTCTCTGCAATTCTGAAATTGTGTGTTTGATTTCACAACTTCTTTATCAACGATCTTGTGGTTGAGGCTTTGATTTAGCTTGAATTTCTCTTTCTTTGATTCAATTTTTTTTTTAACAGACAAATCAAAAAAAAAAATAAAAAAAAAAAAAAACAATAGTTATTCTTTCTTACTTCTTGAAATGTCGTCCGAAACTACTTCGCTACCTCCTTCTTCTTCTCCTAATCAAGATCCTTCTTCAGTTTACTATATACATCCTTCAGATTCTTTTGCTACTCAGGTAGTTTCAGTGAAATTTAATGGTGAAGGTTATGTGGATTGGAAACGCAGTATGTTGATCACCTTATCAGCTAAAAATAAGTTGTCGTTTGTTGATGGAACTTTGGTGATGCCTGTTAATAATTCTGTTGAATTGAAGGCTTGGAAACGATGTAATGATTTAGTGATAAGTTGGTTACATGCAAATCTAGATTCTGGAATTAAGAAAAGTATTATGTGTTTTCGTACGGCGAGAGAAATTTGGAAGGATCTTGAGGAAAGATATGGAGTTACACCTATTACTCAGATTTTTGACCTAGAACAGAAACTTGGAGATATGAAGCAAGGTAATCTTTCTGTTGCTGAGTTTTATACAGAGCTCAAAACTGTTTGGGATGAGTTGCAGGAGGCTAGTCCTATACCTTATTGTGAATGCAATTCTTGTACTTGTAATCTTACAAAACGAGTATATGACAGAGAACAACTACATAGAACCTTACAGTTTATGATGAAGTTGAATGAAAGGTTTGCTGTCATAAGAGGAAACATGTTGATGATGTCTTCCATTCCTAAAGTGAGTGAGGTTTATAGAATCTTCTGTCAAGAAGAGAAACATAAGGATATGCAACAGGAGAGATCTCAATCTGAGAGTTTGGTGTTTGTGGCTAATCGAAATCAGAGAGTTGAAAGTGATTTTACTCATAAGGGAGACCAGAAGATTATGACTCTTGCTTCGGCAACTGGAAGGTCAGGTTATAGTAATGCGAGAGGAAGTGTTGGTAATCATTTTTATAGAGGTGGACTCAGTGGGAATAAGAGAAGTACTTCACATTACTTTTGTACACATTGCAAGATGTCTGGACATAGTAATGAAAGGTGTTGGAAGTTACATGGATATCCACAAGGATACAAAGGTTCTAAAGACAGGAGAGTGGCAGCAATGGCGAGGGATGATGAAGGTTTGGTGAATGACAATCAACTACCTAATATTCATCTTTCCGACAAAATTACATTAGAACAGTATAATCATTTAGTGTCCTTGCTTCAACAACAAAGACCAGGATCTAGCAATACTCATGAAGAAGGGCATAGTGCAGCAGTAGCTACCAACTTAGTGTCACATGATGCAGACACAACTCCAGGACACTTGATGTCAGGTACAACCTGTTTATTTTCTAGTTCAAACAGTACATGGCTTTTGGATTCGGGGGCAACTGATCACATGTGTAGTGAGCTGAGTTTATTCTCCACATATGGACAAATACTTTGTTCTAATAAATATATCATTATACCCAATGGAACTAAGGTATAAATTCAACATGTTGGGACTGTCGAATTGTCTAATGGGATAGTTTTAAAGGATGTATTACATGTTCCCGGGTTCAAATTTAATTTGATATCTGTTCACAAGCTTTGTAAGGATTTGGGAACACAATTGTGTTTTACTCACAATCAATGTTACCTACAGGACCTTTCTCACACAAAGCTTTTGATGCCTCTTGGTGATGCTCATAATGGCCTTTACAAGTTATCAGACTCCATGGGAGTTCCAGTTTCATCGTTAGTAGCTTGTGGCGCTTCTGTGGAATCAGCAAAATTATGGCATTTGCGATTAGGACATTTACCCTTTAAGCAACTCAAATTTCTTTTACCAGATTGTTCAGTGTTTGACTGTATGCAAGACAGTTTTTGTCAGGTCTGCCACAAGGCTAAGCAAACTAGATTGCCATTTCCAAAAAGTGAGAGTTTCACTACTAAGAATTTTGAATTGATACATGTAGACCTATGGGGTCCATATCATACAAAAACTTATACAGGATGTTCTCAGTTTGTAACAATTGTTGATGATTTTAGCAGATTTACTTGGGTACATTTATTGAGGTATAAATCTGATGTGGTGGATGTATTGATTGATTTTCTTACCTATGTTGAGGTACATTTTCATGCCCATGTATGCACGATTAGATCAGATAATGCTCTTGAGCTCACAGAAGGGAGACTGAAAGAGGTTTACAATAGAAAAGGTATTATACATCAGACAAGTTGTTCCAATACTCCAGAGCAAAATGGTGTGGTAGAATGCAAGCATAGACATCTGCTAGAAACTGCAAGAGCACTCTTCTTTCATTCACAAGTGCCAGAAAAGTTTTGGGGAGACTGCATTCTAACTGCTGCTTATTTGATCAATAGGATGCCCCTTAGAGCATTAAGGTATGTTACACCTTATTTCAAGCTTTTTGGGAAATCAGCTATGTTAGATAGACTCAGGGTTTTTGGATGCTTATGTTATATTTCAACCTCCAAAGTGCAAAGAAAAAAGTTAGATCCTAGAGCTACTGCTGGTGTTTTTCTTGGTTATTCAGTCACCCAAAAGGGTTATAAAGTTTTGGTGTTGGAAACTGGGAAGGTTGTTATCAGTCGAGATATTCTTTTTTATGAGAAACATTTACCCTTTCATAATATTTCTTCCTTTTCCTCAAAATCTCCTGCTATTTTTCAGCCTTTATCTTCTATTTCTTTTTTTTCGGATGATACACCTACTACTTCTTCTTCTTCTTCTTTTAATTCACCAGAACAACACCCACATTCTTCTTCTTCTTCTTCTTCTTCTTCTTCTTCTTCTACTAATACTAGTACTACTTAGACACAGGTTTAGATGTTATTGATATGTCTTCTGTACTCTCATACCTAGACAGTCCAGCAGACCCCATAAACCTGTGGGTACTTGTCTGATTATTACTGCAATTCAGCTACCTCGTTTCATTGGTGTAACATTGTGAGTTCAGATAGTTATACTTCTCAACATCATGCATTTTTGAGTAAAGTTTGTGACATTAAGGGCCTATGAATTATGGTGAAGCAGCTAGCGACCTCAGTGGGTAGAAGCTATGAATAAGGAATTTGCGGCTCTTCATCACCATAACACTGGAGTTGGTAAATTTGCCACAGGCAAAAAAGCCATTGGGAGTAAATGGGTGTATAAGGTGAAGCTCAAGGCTGATGGTTCTTAGAAAGATGTAAAGCTCGCCTTGTAGCTAATGGATTTAATCAAAAGTATGGTTTGGATTATGAGAGGAAACCCTTTCTCGTCGTGCAAATGACCACCATTCGATGCTTATTGGCATATGCTGCTCACAAACGTTGGATTGTTCATCAATTGGATGTGAACAATGCTTTTCTTCATGGCGATCTTTCTGAAGAAGTTTATATGAAAGTGCCTCAAGGGGTTCCTCATAAGGAAGGACAGGTGTGCAAGTTGCACAAGAGTTTATATGGTCTTAAGCAAGCTTCAAGACAGTGGTTTGCTAGATTGTTGACTGAGTTGTCGCATCTAGGTTATACGCAGTCCAAAAATGACTATAGTCTTTTCATCAAGCATGCCCAGGGAAGTATTACAGTGGTAGCTGTTTATGTAGATGATATTTTGGTTACTGGTGATGATGTAATGGTTGTGACTCAGTTGAAAGATCACCTGCATTCTGTTTTTAGCATTAAGGATCTTGGGCGCTTGAATTATTTTTTAGGCATCGAAGTTGGGGAGTTGGATCATGGTTTTGTTCTTACTCAAACTAAGTTTTCTAGAGAGTTGATTGAAGGTTGTGGTTTGGATCTTTCCTTGAAAGCTGTTACACCCTTGCCTGTACATCTTAAATTGGATTCTACAACAGGGGATTTGTTATCTGATCCTGAGCATTACAGGTCTTTAGTTGGCAAACTGAATTTTCTCACTAATACTAGACCAGATTTGGCTTATGCTGTACAAACTTTAAGTCAGTTTCTACAACATCCTAGAGATCCTCATTTGGTTGCCTTACATCACACTTTACGGTATGTAGCACACTCATTAGGTGTTGGTATCAAGTTACAAGGTGGTGCAGCTATGACTTTGCAAGCCTATTCGGATTCTGATTGGGCAGTCTGTTCAGACACTAGAAGGTCTATCACAGGTTTTGTTTTGATGCTTGGCTCTTCTCCTATTTCTTGGAAATCCAAGAAACAAAGTACTGTGAGCAAGTCTTCTTCTGAGGCAGAGTATCGTGCTATGGCTTCCACTGCTTCTGAGGTGACTTGGGTTGTGCGCTTGCTTGAGGAGTTAGGATTGCGAAACTTGAAACCTATCACGCTGCATTGTGATAATGTCAGTGCACTTCACATTGCACGGAATCCAGTTTTTCATGAGCGTACTAAACACATAGAGATCGATTGTCATTTTACTCGTGATAAGGTTTTAGAGGGTTTGCTTCAACTGACTTATTTGCCTACTAAGTCTCAACTAGCTGATGTGTTTACTAAAAGCATGTGCTCACCTCAGTTCAATTTATTGTTGTCCAAGTTGGGGTTGTCTTCCCCTTCAGGTCATCCACCTCCCAACTTGAGGGGGGGTATGGGAGTATAAGGGTGTTTTAGTCATTTTCCTAGTTGAAGTAGTTAGGAACTATAAATACATACACATCTTTGTAATAAGTAGTTTTTGGGTGTAAAAAATAAACAAATAAGAAATAAGATGATTTTTTCTCTCTAGCAAAACTCTCTTTGTCTCTATTATATATGAACTTCATCTTCTACATGAAAACTGAAGCTTTCTTCATCCAGCAGCCATAGAAGTTGTGCAAAATCATTTTCATATCTTGAAAGGTTGCCTTCGTCGAGTGTCTATCACAAAGGATATTGTGTCGCATGCGAAGTTGCCATGTCCTACCGAAGAATGCATTGAAGTGTGCCAAGCTGTAGATACATTTGTCCCTTGGCGGAGTCATGTAATTTTCCCAAAGAAGAAGGTAGTTGTTTGGATTTCAGCAATTTAGTTTGATTTGCAATATCTGATGAGTATTAATCATGTGATCCTTACTTTGGTTTTCTTTTGATGATTAGTTTAAACATCCACAAAAGAAACAAGTGAGATCCCCTCCCTCGCAATCATTGTCATCACAACCATCATCATCACCAAAGTATGTGATTACAGAAGACGATTGTGCAAAGGTGACGTCACACTTGTTGGAAGGATTTGAGAAGGATGCTCTTAAATTAAAGAAGAAAGGTGAAATTTGGAGATTTACAATCCCTAAAGCTGTGTACTACAGTGTGCAAGAGATCATGCTTGATTATGAAGATATGTTGGACTTGTGCTACCAAAAAGAGATTGGTTCCGGGCACATATCGATCTTCATATGGTAATTGTGTTATTAATTTTTAGCTCTTTGTAAAATTTATCAATCTTATCAACATCTAATTTATGCTTTCTAATCATGATATATATGTGCAAGGTATTTGAGTGAAATGTGTCGAAAAGATGGTATATGGGGTTTATATGGTTTTATCGATCCACATTTCATTTTTCCAATGACCCCGATTGAAGAAGAAGAACGTTACGAACATTTGTTTCGTGCATTTGGGTGTGATGGAGGCAAGAACATCAATCAACTATTCTTTGCACCTTACTATGACAAGTGAGTGATGAAAATGCTTTAATACTTTAATTTTTTCCCAACTGTTATCTCATGTTACTAGCTGAAATTATTATATTAATCAATTTATTTTAAATGCTTTACTATAGTCGACATTGGATGGTTGCTGCAATTAATCCTTGGAATGGCACTGTATTTTGGCTTGATCCTGTAGGGAGTGAAAATGAAATTCGTCCATTTTCTCAACAAATTATTAATGAGTACGTAGTATTTTACAATTTAAAATGATGTCAAACTACTGCTACCTTTCATTAGGTTAGTTATGCATTTTTTTTATTCTGATAGGGGAATCAAAAGATTTAGTGATGTTTACCGAAAAAATGTGAAGAAAGTAAGAAAGAATGATCCGGGTATTAAATGGTTTAAACGACAAGTATGTATTCATTATTTAATCACTGTTTAAGCTCTAAACACTGTTTTTTGTGTGATTGAATGTGTTGTAGTGTCCTCATCAACCTTTGGGCACAAAACATTGTGGGTATTACGTTTGTCGTTATATGGTAGAGACCGTTGAGAGCAGACAACCGTTGGTTCCCGACAAGGTAAAGTTTTGTACTTTGTTTGGCCAAAAGTCTATTACATTTTCCGGTCAGCCTATTGTGCTTGTTCTGCCACAACTATGTTCCAGTTCTGGTCTGCTCTGGCAATTTTGTTCTGTTTCTGTTTTGGTCTTTGCTACACAATCTTTTCTCTTCTAATCTATTCTATTCTTATTATTATACTTCATTCATTTCCTTTTTATCATGACCTTACAACAACAAGTATTATTATTATGTTTGATATCCTAATCTCAAATACCACGTAGGGAGTATAAGTTTATATCAATTTGTGTCTCTGCAACTCTGCAATGTACAAGCATTTTTTTTTTGTATTTTTTAAAAAATTTCATTGTATAAATCACCAAATTTTGTCAATAGCACCTTCTTGACTTATTCTTATATTTTAATACCAAAGCATATAGAATAACTAACATAAAGCAGATCAGATAACCAGATATATTAGTCAATAACAAGATTGATCAAGCTTGTATAAGAGCAAACAGAAAAACAGTCAATCACCAATTTACAACCTATCTGCATTAACTATATAAAAGCAGTAGCTAGCCAACCCATATTTACAAAATCAAAACTGCAGAGTGAACAAATTATAACATCTACACATTTGACTTAGTAAATAGCACAGTACTATGTAATTAGTCATAGTCGTAAGAATCATAGCCTGGAGTGCAAGCCATATTGTCACTCAACAGTCAACCTTTATTTGAATAACCTCAAGATTGTCCAATTTCTTTGGCCTTTTGTAATTCTTCAACAGTAGAGACCAGCAAACAAAACTAACCAATGATGCGGCCATAGCAGCTCCAGCAACCCATGGTGGTAACCGGAACCTAAACGATGGGAACAATGTCCCAGCTGCAACGGGGATTCCAAGTATGTTGTAACCCAATGCCCACACGTAATTCAGACGTCTCCTCTTATGTAAAAAAGTATGGCCGGCAGCTAGCTAAGTGAATGAAGGGAATTGTTATTTCAATGACACAGGCTAAACAAAGGTCCATGTAATAAAATTTTGTGAAACACACTTATAATTATCGTTATTTTTTTTTAAATGTAGTATAATAATGGGTCTTATAGTTTCTTATTTCTTGTATGTAGTATTTTAAAGATATCACCATTTATTCCCACGCATTACTTGATGAAGTACGAGAAGGGTGGATTTCATTTGTGTGGAAAAAAAAAAACAAGGTGGATGGCCATGGAACGCAGGATGTTGCTTTGGAGATGGATGTGGACTAATACCTCTTACATTATATTTGAAGTAATATTACTTATATTATCATTTATTGCATGGTTGTTGCCTTATAATTTTGTTTGCATTCTTGTCCTTTGATATCACTACATGCATTTTTTTGAGCTGGTATGGTTAGGGAAGTCAATGGAACAATTCTGATTAAGACTGCAGTTATAGTTACTCTACGTATTTAAAGATTGGTACGACATTGGAAGAGGTTCAAAGACTGCTACTGCTTGTGGAAGGAAAAGAGGTAATCTAGGCTGCATGGAGCTTGATTCACTGAGTGTATTTGTGGTATTTTGATGCTTAGGAATAGAAAGAAGTTGACTGCTTGTAATATTCTGTTAGAGATCTTAACTTTAAAGTAGATAGCAGCTGTTGATTTTTTATCATAGGAATGATGAGTGAATGCTTGGAATCGAATATTTGGAGATGTATGTAGAATCTTTGTTCTATATAGTAGGTTGTAATATGAACATGTTTATGCATGAATTGACATTGCTCGAATGTAAATTTTATTTGATTGTTTTGTGATAATTAGTGATAAGGCGAAAATTATATAGGAATTGTAAAATATATAGTAGGTTTTTTTTTAAAAAAAAAAAAAATTAACATAAGACACCGGTTGTGTGGAAAAACCGGTTTTTTTAATCCGACCAAACAGACAGGTTCCTTAGCTTTTACTAGTGTCTTTGTTTAGTTGGAAAAAGTGTTTTTCACATCCTATGACATGTGTTTTACACAACAACATGTCTCTTAGATTGAGATAAGAAACAGGTTAAAAGCACAGGTCTTTTAGATTGAGATAAGAAACAGGTTAAAAGCACTGGTCTCTTAACCTAAGACCCGTGCTCACAAGAGATGTATTGCTTTATGGTCTCTTTGGCTTATTTGGACTGGTCTCTTTGGCCGATTTTGCAACCGTCTCTTGAATCATCTCCGGTCCTAATGTCACCGTCTCACTTATGTCCGACAAACATAAAGGACTTCGACACTTCCGTCCATACAAAGCTTCAAAAGGTGCCATACCAATACTTGCATAGTAACTATTGTTATACTAGAATTTAATCAAGTCCAAGCTATCCTCCTAATCATTTGGGAATTCCAACACAAGCTCTCAACATGTCTTCTAAAGTTTGGATAGTCCTTTCCGTTAGTCCATCAATTACTGGATAAAACACCACACTCATCAGCAACTTAACTCCCATAGCTTCTTGCAACGCCTTCCTCGATTAAATTCAAGATGAACCTAGAATCACGATAAAAAATAATACCCCTTGGCACTCCATGTTATTTCACCACATGCTTCACACATGCCCTAACCACATGTCATCTTCCAATTGTCCTTCATTGGAATGGAAGTAGCGGACTTAATCAATCTATCGACGATCGCCCAAATTTGATTATTTCCTCTTCTCGATCTTTGCAATCCAATTACAAAGTCCATCCAAATCGAATCCCATTTCCACTTCGGAATCTACAATGATGAGCTTTACCTTCAGGTCTCCTTTGTTCAAACATCACCTTGTCCCAAGTAAAGCGTTACGACACGAATATCGCTACCTACTTCTTCATCCCTGGCCATAGAAATACCTTCTTCAAGTCGTTATAGATCTAATCTCCTCCAGGATGTGTAGAATACTGGATGTGAAGACCTTTCTCCATTAACCTTTCTTTTATTTCTTCGCACTTTTGTGGAACACACTATTTTCCCTTGTACCTTAAGTTTCCGTCCTCATGAATCCTAAATCCATCTGCCTTTCCTTCTGTCAAATTCTCCACAACCCAATCCAACTTAACATCTCCGTCTTGACTCTCACGAATCTCCTCGAAAATTTTAGGTTGAATCGTCATAGCACTAATTCTATCTAAAACTTTACCATAGTCATCCAACTCAAGACACAATATACATATGTCTTTAAACTGTTGCTCAAGATTAGCCAAAGCATTCACACTATATGAGGAGTTTTGACTGACTGCACCGGCAACTACATAATCTTTACCCTCATGATATTGAATATCAAAGTCATAATCTAGAATCAATTCCAACCATCTCCTTTGCCTCATATTCAAATCCTTTTGTGGTAAAGATGTACTACCTTGGTTTCATATTAGTTGCAACAAATAGGTATTATTTGTGACACATACAATATTCAATTGTTGCAACTAATATGAAACGGACGTAGTACTTCAAAGTCTTATGATCCGTAAAGATCTTAAAGGTCACTCCATATAGATAATGTCTCCAAATCTTTGAAGTAAAAACAGTCGACGCTAATTCGAAATCGTGAGTAGGGTAATTCACCTCATACGGCTTCAATTACCGCGAAGCATAGGCAATAACCTTCCTATTCTGCACCAACACACAACCCAAACTATTCTTTGAAGTATCACTATACAATTCGAAACCGTCGTTACCTTCCCGCAACTTAAATACATGTGCTGTCTTCAAACTCTTCTTCAATGCTTGAAAAGCTTCTTCCCATTTCTCATCATAAACGAATTTAGTCTCCTTCTTCATCAATGATGTCGTAGGTCTTGCTATTCTCGAGAATAATTCCTTGACATAGCGTCTATAGTATCTTTCTAATCCTAGGAAGATACAAATGTCCGTCACGTTCTTAGACGTCACCTATTCACTCACAGCCTTGACTTTAGCCGGTTCTACTGAAACTTCGACTTTCGAGATGATATGTCCAATAAATTCCACTCGCTCCAATCAAAACTCACACTTCGACAACTTTACATACAATTGATTCCCCTTCTATGCCGTCAAGACCGTCCTTAGATGTTAAGCGTGGTGGTCCTTTCCCTTCGTATACACTAAGATATCATCTATGAGCACAACTAGGAAATTGTCCAAGTATTCATGGAATATCTGGTTCATAAGGTCCATCAATATCGCTGATGCATTCTTCAACCCAAATGGCATCACCATGAACTCAAAATATCCATACCTTGTCCTAAATGCAGTCTTCGAAATGTCCTCTCCCACGATAGCCAATTGATGACATCTCGAATGTAAGTCGATCTTTGAAAAAAGTTATTTCACCTTTTAATTTGTCAAAAAGATCATTAATCCTTGGCAACAGATACTTATTCTTTGTGGTCACATTATTAAGTTCTCGATAATCAATGCACACCCTCATGCTTCCATCCTTCTTCTTTAGAAAAAACACAGGCGCGCCCCATCGGGATGCAATTGGTCGTATGTAACCCTTCTCTAAGAGATCTTGCAATTGTGTCTTTTACTCCGTAGAATCCATCCTATATGGTGCTTTAGAAATAGGTGTGGTTCGAAGGGCCAAATCGATCATAAACTCCACATCTCTCTTTAGTGGCAATCCGGAAACACATCGAGATATCCTCACATTACTTGTATGTCGTCGTTGACAAATGTTTCAGAGGCTTTTTCTAATTTCAATACACAATATAAAGAATAGTGGATTTCCTTTTGTCATTAACTTTGCTAACTTCATCGTAGAAACAATATGAACATCCTTCGTCATTGGCAACCTCCTATAGGATACCATTGCACCTTTATGACTTTCAACGTCACCTTCTGTGCCTCAAATTCAATCTTAGCTTTGTACTTGCTTAACCAATCCATTCCCAAAATCAAAACTAAATACTTCAATACAAACTCGATTAATCATTGATGGAAAATCATGTCTAACAACTTGACCTTCACTCCCTCATAGATCGTCGAACAACTAACAATATCACCATTTGGCATAGCAATCGGTATACTAACACTCCTAGGTTTCCCTAAACCGAGTCTAGCTACGGCAATACTAGATACAAATGAATAAGAAGCTCCTGAATATAAGTCAATCAAAATCATTAAAGGAATAGAGCTTATAGAGAAAGTAACATTCATGAATCCACCATTATCATCTTGCTCATAGTTCTGTGTTATCAAATCTTATCCAAGCAACTTAAAATTCAACACCTATGAGAGCATACTTCCTTGAAAGTGCATCAGCTACAACATTTGATTTACTAGTCTTGTACTTGGAAGAAAAGTGAATAGACTGTAGAAGTTCTACGCACTTAGCATGAAGGGAAGTCAACTTGTGTTGCCCATTGATATGCTTTAGAGCTTCATAATCTGAATGTAATATATAGTTGTTTTGTCTCCGATAATGACTCCAATGATCTAAAGCTCGAACAATGGCATAGAACTCCATATCATAACTAGAATATTTCAAATTTTCCCCATTCAACATCTCAAAGAAATAAGCAATTTGTCTGTTATCCGATACCAAGACTACACCAATCCTAACTCTACTTACATCTGTCTCTACTTCAAAAGGTTTAGCAAAGTCTGGAAATGCTAGATTTGGTGTATTGCAAAAAGCAACTTCTGAATTAAAACAAATGCTTCTTACGCCCCTTTAGTCCATTCAAATTTACCTTTGTCTTTGTTGATGCACTCAATCATGAGAGCAACAAAAGATGAAAAGTTTTTCACAAATCTTATATAGAATGATGTTAGGCGATGAAAAGCATGTACCTCTATAGAACACTTATGTATTGAACATTATTTGATAGCTTCCACCTTTGATAGATTAACAGAAATCCTATCCTTAGAAACAATGTATCCCAAAAACGTCACACTTGACACCTGAAGATAACACTTCACCAACTTAGCATAGAGCTTTTGTTTCCCCAGAGTCTCAAACACACTCCTTAGATGACTCAAAATATCATTCACACAATTACGATAAACCAATATGTCATCCAAATAAAAAACAACAAACTTACCAATGAAAGGCTTCAATACCTCATTCATTAGTCTCATGAAAGTACTAGTTGCATTGGTCAATCCAAAAGGCATGACTAACCATTCATAAAGCCCCAGTTTCGTCTTGAACCCAGTCTTCCACTCGTCACCCTCTTTCATCCTTATATTATGATATCCACTACGAAGATCTATCTTAGAAAACACTTGAGACTCATACAAAATATCTAACAAATCATCCAATTTAGGTATAGGGACCTATATTTGATGGTAATGTTGTTTGCTGCACGAGAATAAATGCACATCATCCACGTCCCATCCGTCCTAGGCACCACAAAAGTAGGCACTGCACATGGACTCATGCTTTCTCTCACATATCCTCTTTCCATCAATTCTTCAATTTGCCATTAAATTTCCCCTGTTTCTTCTGGATTACACCTATAACCAGGTTTGTTTGGAATTTGAGCACTAGGAATAAGATCAATCCAATGTTCAATACCTCTAATTGGAGGCACTCTAGGAGGTAATTCATATGGAAAGACATCTTTGAATTCATTGAGCAATGGTGCAAAACTAGTGGAATTTTGAGTGATTCTCATGTAATTTCCTTAGCCACAAGCATAAAAACAACTTCACCAACCTTTACTTCATTCTCCAACTCCTTCTCCCCAATCAATAAAGTACCCATCGAATGACTCATGTTTGTTTTAGGTTTAGAAGTCATCAAAGGCTTCAAAGCATAAGGCGTATCCTACACATGTTTCCTCACAATGTACACATTCATGCTTCCATTAAACTTCACAAAACTATCATATTTCCAAGGCCTCCCCATTATAATATGACAAGCATCCATAGGACATACGTTTAAAAGAACTTGATCTTCATAATTTCCAATCTTAAATGCAAACAAGGCTTACGTTTAGTTACGTTGACATCACTGGTGGTGCTAAGCGAGTGAAGTTTATATGATTAAGCATGGATCTTTGTAGGCATGTCTAACTTATCAATTACTAATGTAGACACTAAATTAGTGCAGCTTCCTGTATCGATGATCACATCACACAACTTACCTTGCACATTGCACCTTACCAGCAAGATCTTTTCACGTTGACTCCTCTTAGGTAGTGTTGGTTGTGATTGAAGAACTCTTCTTTGAACCAAACTCTAACCCTTTGATTCAGGATCAATATCTTCCACCTACTTCTCATGAGTATCACATCTTACGTGATCTTCTTCACCTTTTTCCTCACGTTGTTGCTCCTCCTCTTTGATGTTTTCTTCACCCCCTTAATTTCTAGTGGTTGTAACCCTAGTATGTGGGCAATATTTCTGAAAGCAACCCTGTCCCTTGCACTTGAAAGAAGTTCTAGTGTCAATAGGTTTGGAAGAGAGACTGTTATCTTTGGTAAAGATTGCAGTCCTTGAAGTTCTGTCAAAGTTGAACTTGTAGGCACCAAATCACACTTTTGCTCAAAAGTTTAGACAAAGCTCCTTGTTTTCCATGAATTTTGTTTCTCCACTCTTGATGCCACCTTTCATACTTCGTCAAATGTCCCATAGGGTTGTAACTCTACTTGGTCCTTCACTCTCATCCAACGCAGCCACAAAACGTGCCACCTTCTGTTCCTCTTTCTCCTCCATGTTACAAACCATGGTGAGATTTTTGAACTCCTCCATTAATTCCTCTACACTTTTTCGATTTTGTCTAAGTGTATGCATCATGATGGAATTTTCTTGTGCAAAATCTTGAGGCACGAAACACTGTCTTATCTCCCTCTTATTTTTAGTCCATGGGGTTATTTTGGATTTGCTATCTTTCTTTCCTCTCTTTTTGTCAGGCCACAAACTTGTATAAGAATTGAGTTTTAATTCAGCAACCTTGTAACACTTATGATCATCATACTCCTTATACATGAAAATTCTTTGAGCTCCATGAAGTTAATCTAGAAATTTAGTTGGATCCATACAACCTATGAATTCAAGAATTTAGCTTAAGGTCTCAAATATCATCTTTATTCCTAGCCTACTTTTTTACATTATTTTTAGGATCACCGTCACTCTCACTTGTTGAATAATCTTTTATGATTCCTGTTTTTCGAACACTTCTGAAACTCGAAATTTCTTCTTCAGAATCAGATGATTCTTGGTTCTTGGATTTACTTTTTCTTGGTGTGTTTCCAATAGAAGCAACTACTTTAAGAACCTCATCTAATCGTGCTTTTAGTTCATCAACTCGTTTTGCATGCGCAACTCTTTGACTTGTTGCAATAAAAGCCACTATGTGAAATTCGTGGGAATTGCATCACCATCACCTTCCATTATTACTTAGTTTAAGGTTTTATAGATAAAGAAAACTTGAAAATTAGAGATCACCCAATGAAAGAACCAAAAGTTGATGTGAATATTGATAGGAAAATCGCCACTCACAATCAAAGTTGTCTAGTTCTAAATTCTATAAGGAAATCACTAAGAAATTCAACTAGTTTCCGAATAATTTTATGAATTGATTAAAGCAGTAAGCAACCTCAATGCCTAAAACTATTTTCACACGTGAATATAAATATTGAAGCACTAATTCAGTCACAAAACAAAGAATAATTCTTTTTCGACAAAAACAATAAGAAACGCTCAAACACAATTTGTATTGATTTTTGACTCATAAAACTTGAGTTGTTACAATCATAATTGAGGCTCTTCATATTACAACCAGTCAACTAAATCCTAACAACCTTCTAGAAATCTAAAAAATTCTAAGAAAAATCTATCAACTCCCTAACAATGAAACACGCCACTTTGTGCTTATCCACATCCGGATAGGAACAACACATCCACTTGCACAACAACTTGCACAAGTTGATCTTATCTAACTAACAAACCATAATTAATTTAGATTTTATTCTAACAAACTATCTAAAAAATTAACAAACAAGATAATCATCAAAAAATACTCTAAAAATCACGGAAATTTCAAGAAACCCAATATAACTTGAAAATCGCCAAAAACACGCCCATTCATATATGCGCCATTTTCAAAATTTTTCTTTAATTTTCAAGAAACTTTGCACGAACAAACCTTTCAATCAAGAAAACTTCAAGAAAGCATTTTCTTTTACCTATAGGAAGAAAATGATGACCATTACAAAATAAGAAAAGCAAACACATAATGCCTAAAATAAGAAAAACTCTAGAAAGTGTAGAGGGAAAAAACCTATAGTCAAAAACAACTTATTCCCCACCAATGTTTCCATATTCACATGTGTGGCTCAAGTACATGTTCCCATGCACATGTAAATTATTAGCCTTAGATACCCCTAATAGCCTTGTGTCACCAAAAGCAACTAGCTCACCCGTGGTTGCATCCTTCGTATCTGTTTTAATCAAACCATCAAAGTTATCACCAACTTGCTTATCTTGATTCATACCATCTTTTAAAGTACTCTAATTTCCTCGTTCAACATTTACATCCTCTTTAATTATTGTCTCACTGCTGCATAAAATGATGTATTTTGGTTTCTTTATAATGATCAAAGAATCATCATCATCCCCTTCTTCTTCTTCCTCAACATCCTCATCTATGTCATTTCCCTCATAATTTTCCTCATTTTCACTCCCATATCCAGGAACTCCAACGTGATACTCAAGAATTGGCGACACAACTAGCCATTCATGAATCATGTCAATTATCTCTATCTCCCTCCTAACAAAGTCTATTGTTGGCAACCATTTCCCTTGTACAAAGAACTTTTGGTAGTTAGAAGACCTATCCTCAAGTAAGGTATCATGGTGCTTAGCTTTGAGTCCCCAATACACATTTTCATCTGGTAAGTATCTTATGAACATCTACACTATATATGAAACCATGCAATGTAGCTCCTGCATAGCCCATATTATGTAGAAATATGGACACTATTTCAATATGATTACAGTAACTCTTAACATCATCATAAATTCTATTATGAAGGTTATTCTCTAAATGTGTTGACATCTGTAGGTTAGAACAACCGTGAATCCTAAAACCAAACAACCAAATCAACACCAAACAATAAACAACAACTAAAACTGAAAATACTTATCATGCAAAACAAACACAATAAGACTTAGAAACATGCTTAAATGCGAGAAATATGCCAAAATTATCTTCCTAAGTCTACCAAAATCTCAATTTCCATTTTAAGTCTTAGTCCTTATGCTTCCGTGGGTAAGTTTGATTACTCGTGTTTCCAAACACATTTTCAAAAACCATTTTTATAGACATTTTTGGAAAACCTGTTTCTCTAGCAACCACTCTATAACACCCCCAAATTCTTCACTTTATAAAACTTACCTTTAATATTAAAACAAGAGGAACTTGAGCATGTTACTGCTATGCCACAACTAATTATGAATCTAGTTGCAATGTCAAGGCTATGGTAAAACAACACCACAAGCAAAACCATTTCTTAAAACAAACACAACGGAAGTCTTTAACTACTAACTCAAAATCATCTAGTTAAACTCTTACAACATGGAACCATTATGGCCCTTATTCAAACCAATTTTCAAAAGATAAGTCAATTGTTTAGAAGACATAACAAACTAGTTCAAATAATAACGTCCACTCTCACAAATCCCTTCATCCCATGCAAATGTTCATAGAAGACCTTCACCTATTATGTTAACAAGGAAATCAAACAACGAAAAACATGAAATTATATGTGTCTGCAAAAACAGAGTATGTACAAACTAACAAAAGCATAACAGTATGACACACGACACAAACAAAACACATAGACTCACACAACATAAGACTCATAAGACATTTACTTTTGACTTGTTCCTTATTAGCTTTACTTGACTTTATTACTTTTTTGCATTATTCTACATGCTCAAAGGATATATGATATGTGTCTTAGGTTCGAACTAAAGGCTCAAATTTAGGATATATTAATTGGATTATGAATTTCACAAGTTGCAACACTCACAACACACGAAACTCACGAAACTTAGACTAGATTGGGACACTCAACAATCTAAGGCTAAGGTAATTTTATTATTTTTTAGAACACTCAATCACAAATCCTAAAATTAAGTTGAATATTTTGAAGCTTCTAACTCTCAAAACACTTGTAATCTCTGTTGTTAATTCATATAAACAACTCACACAAAAGAACATGTAATGTTTCGATTGGACTTGAAAATCTGATTTCTATTGAACAAAAACAGTGGTATTTATAGTACAAATCCTTTAAGAGCCCTAGGTTCACGTGTTCGCGTTCCTATAATTTTAGGAAACAAAATATCCCAATCTAAACAACAAAGCACAGACACACAACAAACATAAGAAATCCAATTTCCTTTAGAAATCTTTGGATAACTACAAACAAACTTAATTATTTGGATAACTAACAACTAACAAACTGAATAATCCATTTTAAGGAAACTTTCCAAGATGAATAAGCCAAGAAAAACAGACAACTTTCACCCAAGGTTGTTGGAAACACACGGAGCCTAATAAGATTTCCAAGAAACCAAGAAACACGCGCCAAGTCGCTGCTGATTTGTTGCGCTTTTTGTGTAATCTTTCAAGAACTCTTCAAGATGTGATATTTTAGTCAATAAACCTTCAAGAACCTGTTTCCCGTGTCTCATAGACCAACTATGACTAAAGAATCAAAACAATAATGTCTAAAATAAGAAAAACCCTAGTAAATGCAGTGGGAAAAAATCTATAGACAAGACCAACTTATTCCCCTTAATCAATCTGCTTTCCAATGGCGTGTGGACCTACGCAAGCATGAGTGTTATGCAGGAATGTCCATGAGCCAGCTCAAAGCTACGTAATCCAAATGAAAGAATCCCTTGAATTTCGGATTGACTTAGAATCAACTTTTCTTATCAATTGAATATGCTTCCTGATCATCTTCCCTTTCTTCAAAAGAAATTGTCCTCAATTCTTGAATCTATTTGTCAACCAAGTAAAAGTCAAATTCCCTATGTTAAAGATATTAGCCACACCATACTCCTCTCCAATATCATTCTTGTAAGCATTGTCTCCATACTTCTCCGAGACTTTGAAAGGACCCCCAGCCTTGGGCATGAGCTTGTGTTTGCATTTTCCTGGATATCTTTCCTTTCTAAGATGAACCCAAACCAAATTACCTAGATTGAATGTGTTAGATTTACGTTTCTTGTTAGAATTCTTCTTATACATCTCATTAACTTTCTCCATTCGCGCCTTGATTCGCTGATGTTACTTCACCATATTTTCAGAATGTTTCCTTGCATGTTCATGGATATACTCGTGTTTAGGAATAGCAATCAAGTCTGTTGGGATGTGAGCATTGATACCATAGACTAGTTGAAAAGGTGAATATTGAGCAAAATATTTAGGTGTTCTGTTATAATCAAAGTCTTCATACCTCAACTTCATATCCGAATCTTTGTAAGTTTTGCTCATTAGTCCCCTTAACAACGATCAAATGGTCCTATTAGTCACTTCAGTTTGTCCATCTGTGTGTGGATGATGAGAAGTACTAAGCAATAGCTTCGTGCTAATCAATTTCCACAGTCCCTTCCAAAAGTAACTAAGGAACTTTCTGTCACAATCAGAAACAATTATTTTAGGAAGTCCACATAAGCAAACCACTTCCTTAAAGTATAACGAAGCTAGTCCCATAACATCCTCAGTCTTATGGAAAACAATAAAATGTGCCATATTGGTAAGCCTATCAACCACAACCATGATTAAAGACCTTACCTCTTTGCATTCTTGGTAATGCCACAATTAAATCCATGCTCACATCTTCCCATGGCCTCTCTGGAACAGGTAATGTAGTGTATAATCCCTTGTAAAACATGCGTTTTGATCTTTGTCAAGTCCCACAATGAGCTAGAATGGTATGTACATCCCCCAGCATCTTTGGCCAATAAAAGTTATCTTGTAACAACACAACTAATTTGTTGATGCCTAAGTGTCCTGCAAGACCTCCCCCATGAGCTTCACGTACCAAAAATTCTCTTATAGCACACTTCGGTATACAAAGCTTATATCTGTTCAATAGAAATCACTTCATGAAGTTGTAATGGCCCTTAGTATCTTGCGCATACTACTTGTAAAAAAAATCACCATCTTGAGCATACTACTCCTTGATGATTTCGAAACCAAACACCTTTGAATCAACCATAGCTATCAAATTATTGAAAGAACATCTGCAACTAAATTATCCTTTCTTGCGTTGTACTTTGAAACAAAGTTCAAAGATTCAAGAAACTCCACCCACGTGGCATGTCTAGCATTAAGTTTTTGTTAGTTGTTGATATGTCTTAAATAATCATGATTAGAATGTAATACAAATGCTTGTGGACGTAGAGAATGGCTCCAGTGACCCAAGGCTCTAACCATAGCTTAAAAATTCTTTATCATAAGTAGAGTAATTCAATTTTCAACTAACCAATTTCTTATTAAAGTAAGATATTGGTCTTCCACCTTGAGTAAGAACTGCACCAATCCCTGTACCACTAGCATCACACTGAACTTCAAAAGGTTTAGTGAAATCAGGTAGTGCTAGAATAGGAGCATTACACATCTTCTCTTTCACTAATTCAAACAATTGTTGATCTTGTTTTGTCTATTCAAATTTCCCTTGTTTCATGCATTCTGTTGCAGGAATAAGCCATAATGCAATAGCTTTAACCTTTTATGGATCCACTGTAATGCCTTCAAACGAAACAATGTAGTCTAGAAAACATATCTCCTTTTTCATGAAATCACATTTCTCTAGCTTCCCATAAAGACTTTGTTTCCTTAGAACTTCAAACAGTTGGAAAGATGGTCCATATGATCACTATCACTTTTGCTATAACCCAATATGTCATCAAGGTATACCAAAACAAATTTTCAATAAAAAGACGCATGACCTCATTCATAAGCCTTGTGAATGTACTAGGAGCATTATTTAAACCAAAAGACATAACCAACCATTCATATAAGCCATGTTTAGTCTTGAAAGGTTTTTTCCATTCATTTCCTTGCTTCATACGTATTCGATGGTACCCACTACGTACATCAATTTTGGAAAAGAGTTGAGAACCAGTCAATTCATCTAGGAAATCAATCAATCTTAGGAAAGGGGAACCTATACTTGGTAGTCATGTAAATTATGGCCCTACTACAATGCACATCCTCCATGTTCAATCTTTCTTAGGCACAAGAAAAGTAGGAACTACACAAGGACTCATGCTCTCACGTGATATCCTCTTTTCATGAGTTCATCAATTTGCCTATGTAAATCTTTTGTTTCTTCTTGATTGCATCTATACGGTGGCTTGTTAGGAATAGGAGAACAAGGGATTAGATTAATTTGATGCTCAATACCACAAATTGGTGGCAATCCTTGTGACAAATCCTCTGGTAAAACGTCCTCAAACTCACGCTATAACTTTTGAAGAATTGGATGCTCAATATCTTCAAAACTCTTCACTTCCTTTGCAACAAACAGATACACAATTTCACGAGCATTCAAAGCTTTCGCAAATTCCTTTCGCGACACAAATAAGACCTTCTTTCATCTTCGGAATTCCCATTTTTCTTCATGTTTAGATCACTAGGTGAAAGTGGAAGCAGCACCTTTGTCTTTCCTCCTTTCAAAACCTTGTAGACATGCATTAGGTTCACCATCATGGATAGTTTTTTCATCATATTTCCATGGTCTCCCAACTAATACATCACACACATCCATAGGAACTACGTCGCAAAGCACCTCAACATCAAACTTCCCAATTGCTAAATTCACTAAAGCTTGCTTTCGAATACTTACTTTATTACATCATCTAGCCAATTTAGTTTGTAATGTTTTGGATGTCTAGAAGTCTTCAATTTTAGTTTGTCAAATAGTTTAAAAGATTTTACATTTCCACAAATGCCTCCATCAACAATCAAACTATAAATAGAGTCCTTTATCTTACAATGAGTGTATAAGATGTTCTCTCATTGATCCCTACCCATGGATTTTGAGTGCAAAACTATTCTTAAAACCAAGTTGTTTGCATAAACCTCCTCCTCCCCATGTTCACTTTTTGGCTTCCTTAGAATCTTCCTCTTCTTATTGAAGGTCATGAGTGTATTCATTAATTTCCTTCATCTTACGTATGATCAATGTTTTAGAGATAGGAAAATCCTTTTTCTAGTGGCCATTTTTCTTGCACTCAAAGCATGTCACTTTAGGTACACTATTCTCAATTGTTTCAATCTTCTTGCCTTTACCACTACTAGAAGTTACAGACTTCTTAACCTCACTTTTAGATTCAATTGAATAAGTTGAACTAGTAGCCTTAAACCCTTGATAATGTTTCGAAGTTGTCTTCGTTACACCCTTCTTCCTTTGCATCTCCAAGATCACAACTGTCTTACTTACGTCATCAAAGGATATAATAGGTTGTAGTTCAATCTTGTCATGTACTTCCATGTAAAGGCCTCCAATAAAACATGCAATCTTTTTACTATCCCTCTGATCAATTTCACAATGTATGGTCAACTTTTCGAATTCAGCAATATATTCCTTGCTTCAACGTTGCTAATCTTACATACGATTCCTTTTAATAATTGTTGGGAACAAAACGCCTCCTCAAAATCAGCCTAAGCTTCTCCCAAGTCTCAATATTGCTTTTCCCTTCACTTTGCCTACTCTTCTTGATACTGTTAAACCACATAGAAGCGTAGTTAAATAGTTTTGCAATCGCAGTTTTATGCTTCTTGTCATCACTCATGCTCTTGTAGTCAACGTTTCTCTCAAACGCCAATTCTCATTCAAGATAGGCTTCAAAATAACCTTAGCCATAAAATTTAGGCACCTCATACATCAATCCACGATCATCATCAATAGTTGAAGGCTTGGCTTTGAGACGAATCACCTTTGCTGTCAACCCCAAGAACAAATCTTGCAATTTGTTTGTTTGTTCTACTAAGTGGGCAATGAGTTCCTCATTGAATGTTTGTCTTTGATTTCCTCGACCATTAATTAGCTCTCGATACCAGTTGATCTATCTTAGGTCCAAACTAAAGGATCAAACTTAAAATAGATTGATTTGATTATGAATTGCGCAAGTTGGAACACTCACAACTCACGAAACTCAAGAAACTTAGTTTAGATTGGAACACTCAACAATCAAACACTAAGGTTGTTTTATTATTTGTTAAAACACTCAATCACAAATCCTAAAACTAAGGTGAATATTTTGAAGATTTTAACTCTCAAAACACTTGTAATCTCTCTTGTAAATTAGCATGAACAACTCACAGAAAAGAACATGTAATGTTTTGATTGAACTTCAAAATCTAATTTCTGTTGAACAAAAACAAGGGTATTTATTGTACAACTCCCTTAAGACCCCTACACTCACATGGCCACTTTCCTAACAACTTTACGAAACAAAATATCCTAAACTAAACAACAAAACACGAACACACAACAAAAATAAGAAATCTAGTACCCTTTTAAGAAACTTTGGATAACTACTAAAAAACTTATCTAATTTGATAACTAACAATTAACAAACTAAATAATCCATTTTAAGGAATCTTTCAAAAATGAATAAACCAAGAATCACAGATAACTTGTGTAACACCTTGGAATTTAGATTCCTAACTATCTCCTAACTATTTCCGGAAATATAATATAATAAATAATAAGGTAACTAATAAAAATACTTCCTACCTAACTACGAAAAACCAAAGTATTACCGCCTCAGTGATAACGACTAAGGCTACTATCGAAGTGCTACAGGGGAAGTCTTCTTACATTTTTAAAAAAAATATATATATAAATCAAAAGATCTTTCAAAGCATATTCAATTAAACCTTTATTACAACTCCGAACCGAATTAACGTCCCTTCGAAACCAAATTAACTTTAAAACATCGAACTCAAAGTAAATAACAAAACAAATAATATATCCAACACAAGTCACAAAAGCAACAATTGATCAAGCGCTCAACACTCAATCCCAGCATGATTGACTATGCCCACATGTACCTGTAGCTTTCTCTCTTAGCTAGACTACTACTCGCCATTGAAATGGGTCGTCATAAGGCCAAGTCAAAGACAAAGCCATGCACACAAAACACACACTATCAGCAAAGTTGAGTGCAGAAATACTAGAGACTATGAACAATAACATGAACAACGAAATAAAATAATAAACATCACTTACTTCTTACCATTGTCACAACCACGTACCTATACATAAACCAATCAACATTAATAATTATTTATTATATTTAAATTTTTGGATTTTCCATCGACCAAGTTGTCTTTCCTCAACAATAATACCCCACATTTTAACGTATTTTAAGAAAGTCTTTTTGTATTTTATTCTTATAATTTTAATATTTTATTGAAAAAAATTATGTTCAATGGCATTATTAAATGATAATAATAATAATAATAATAATAATAATAATAATAATAATAATAATAATAATAATAATAATAATAATAATAATAACAATAATAATAATAATAATAATAAATAATAATAATAATAATAACAATAATAATAATAATAATAATAAATAATAATAATAATAAATAATTTTTAATTAAAAATAGTTATTTGTGTTCATAAATAATATTTTACGTTGTGAAATATTTTAAAAGGCTTCTAAAAATAGAATTTTCAAGAGTTTCATAATTTATTTTGAGGCAAGGGCCTAAAGGTAATTTCCACTTGTTAGGATTAGTATGGGCTTTTCCAAATCTTACTTTGGGGCCTATAAATACCCTTTAAAACCCAAATTTTCAAATTTTCATGTTCATCAGTTATCATTAGGGTTTCTAAATTTAAAGAGAAAAGGACAAAAAAAAAAAAAAACAAAAAGAGAGAAGGGTGATTTCTGGAAAAAAAATTTGCACTTTGGTTTTCGGAAAAACAGAAAAAAAGTGTGTTTGGTTCTTAAGATCTGTGCCTCGCAAGACCCTACCCGCGCCAGCTGGAGCCACCGCGGAGCCACCATGCGCCTTGCCGGACCACCGCCGGCAACCTTGCATCACTTCCTCCCCTTTGGTATATTTTCGAACTTTTTATAACAAAAAAAAATCTCCTTCATTCATTTTGATTCAATCTTGCAAATTCATGCTCATATTTATGTTTAATCATACTTTTATAAGTTTTAATCATGTTGTTATAAAGTTATGATTTGTTTTAAGGCATGAATTAACTTGTTGTTCATGAAATTTTAGATTAGGGTTAATAAATTATGAAAGTTATAATTTTTATGAGTTTTTATGATTTAAACTTCAATATTATGATCATGAATTATTTTTGTGTGAATTTATGATGATTTTATGAAGTTTAGATTGATTTTCAAAGGCTTTGAATATAAAATAAATTGCTGTCCGAATTTTATAATCATGAAATTCAATAGAAAAAAAATATTATGAAGATGTTTTGGCTTATAAAAATTATTCTAAAGCTTAGATTGGTTTCATAATTATGTTAGTTGATTGTAGAAGAGTTTTGTCATGAATTTATGATGTTTTTACGAGTTTTTCATGACTTTAAAGTTAATAAATAAATCTGAAATTTTTATAAAAACAAGTTAAAGTAAGTTTTAAGTGTTCATATTATGCTAGTATGATCACAAATTAATTCTATGATGCTACATATAATTTTTTGCATGCTTTATGTAGTTTGAAAGTTATTTTAAGCTTGTTTAACATGCTTTCCAGAATTTATATAGTGAATAATTAGGCTTTTAAATTATGTAATTAATTTATACAAGTTGCCACTCACGGCTTAATGTGTGGTCAAGAAGAAAGTAAACAAACAGCCACTCATAGTTAATGTGTGGCAAACGAGGTTCAGTTTAATGAATGACACACATAAGATTAATTCTGAATCACCTTAAATTGAAGGTAATAGATATGGCATGCTTGATGTGATGGTTGTATGTGAGTCATAACATTGTTAAACCGGTCAATCACATAAAGTGTAAGAGGACTTGCATCAAAACTCTTGGAACACACATACCTTGAGTATGAACAATGGGGGGAGTCGTATGGAACCGTGATCTATGACTTCTAATTGGAGTACAAAACGTTGTACTCTTTTATATTTTGATGCACTGGAATTCTGTCACTCTATGTGACATAGTAATACCTTCTTGGAGTTGCTCCCGAGTTAGTGCCCCATAGGGCGATGATTTTGAGGAGGACACCCGTTCGATGCAAAATCCATAAGTATAAAAATAATAATTAATTTAGTTCGTTCTAGGCACATGTGAAAGGTTGTCAAATGTAAGATGTGTGTATGTTTTCTTTCTTATTGTTTCGTTGCATAGTCCTTAGTAGTTATGTACTCAGCATTGCTGACTTTTGTTGTGTGTGCATGGCTTTGTCTTGGACTTTGCCCTACAATGACCCACTTGTGGAGAGTAGTTGTCTAGTAAAAGAAAAGTTGTAGGTAAAAGTGGGCATATGTCATTTCATGATGGGCTGGAGTGAGAGCGTTTGTTGTGTTATGTAGCTTTACTTTATTTTATATTACTTATGAACTACTAACAATTACATGGGTGTTGTTTTATTTCGTAAAGACTTTGGTTTTGGTTTTAAGGGCCATTAATAGGGTTTCGAAGTGTAATAAAATTTAAAATTGTATTTGATTTTGAGATTGGGGTTTCGAAGTGAGTTTTAAATTGGTTTTTGGTTTTAAGACTTCCGTTGTAGTACTTTGATAAATGCCTTAGCCGTTATTACGGTGGCGGTAATACTTTGGTTTTCCCATATTTAGAGGTTCTAATAAATATAATCCATAATAATTAAAATATGCTTTACGGAAAAATAAGAAGTATGAAGTCAGGATAATCCAGGGTGTTACAAAGTGGTTACCAGAGCTTACTTTTGAATTAAAATAAAAATTTTTTGGGGGGTACCCTAAGTTTTACTTTTGGAAAGAGAAATTCCTAGTTTTGGAAAGTTTTTGAAAATGGAATTTTTCTAAATATAGTAACTTCCGAAAATAGAAAGTTTTAATAAATAAATTATGTGTGCAGGTATGCTAGGAATTCAGGTATGTATTATGTTTTATTGCTTTAATATCATGTGGTGAGCTTGGGTAGGAAGTTCTGGCATATAGAATAAACTTTATTTATGTTCTTTCATGCATTAAAGTTCATGTTAATGGTGTTGCTTATGTGAATAGTTGGGTGTAAAGATAATTGTATGTTAGCCATAAGACCCCTTTTATAGAACCGCTAGTTTTTTTTGTTTTGTTTTGGGAAGGATGGACTATTAGTCTTAAGTTTTGTGCAGGATGGAGTTGAGTAATAAATTTCGGTTGTGAAATAAAGTCTCAAGTAGAATAGAACCAAGGGAATTATTTTTATTTCTTATAAGCTTTACTCTTGTTTTAATGGTTGTGTAAAACAATCAAAACAAAGTGAAGCATTCGCTCTAAAAGAATGAAAGTTCTTTTATGAGACCTAATGAGAAAGTGTTTTATGATTTAAGTTTATGCTGTTCTAACTTGTAGTTAGACATAATTTAATATAAAGGTCTTTTCCTCTACAGGAGAAATAGAAAAGTTGAACGTAACAACAATCAGCTGAATGAAGTAGTGAGGCAATTAGCTACCGCAGCTGAACAATTAGCTGCCAGAGCAAATGGAAATGGTAGTAACCCTGCTGGGGAACTTTTCAAGAAGATTTCTCAAAGTAAGCCACCCACTTACCAAGGAGAGCACAATCCAACTATTCTAGAGGGATGGTTGAGAGAGTTTAATATGTTATTTGGGGCAGTAGAGTTTCCAGAGGAGCTTAAAGTGAACCACATTGTTTACTATCTGAGAGGAGAAGCTGATTTATAGTTGTCACAAAATGAGGCTGTTATAAGGGCTTTACCAGGATTTAATTAGGATATATTTCAGGAGCAAATTCGTAATAAGTTCTACCCTATGATTCTTTAGAAACAGAAAGCTGAGGAGTTTCTAGAGATTAAGATTGGAAGTATGTCTGTTATTGAGTACTACTCTAAGTTCATAGAATTGTCTAGGTTTTCTCATTAGGCTGTAGAAACTTAGAGTTTGAAGGCTAATCGCTTTGAAAGAGGGTTACCCTTAAACTTACAGTTACAATTAGTTGGACAGATCTTTGAATTCTTAGATGATTTATATGGTAGAGCTGCACACCTGTATGCCATAGATCAAAAGAAGAAGGAGGTACAGAAGGAAGGTGAGACGAGGAAGAAAAGTAAGGATGGTGGAGGAAACTACAACCAACAAGGAAATCATGGTGGATATAAGATACCTCGTTTCAACAACTTCCAGGGTAATAGGGGAAACTTTGGGAAGCCTAATTTTGGAAATGGGAATAGGTCTCAGGTAGCTAGTCAAGGAGGGCGTGTGTACTTTTGCAAGAAGTGTCCTAACAATCACCTTGGTAAGGACTGTGTAGGGAACCCAGTGACTTGTTAGTTGTGTAACAAACTTGGACATGGTGAGTATGAGTGCTTCTCTAAGAACAAAGGAAAGGTGACACAAAATTCTCAAGCTAGGGGGAATTCGTCTGGGGGACAGCAAAAGGGTTTCCAAGGAAACATGGGAGGAAATGTGACACCTCAAGCTGGTAATAGGAATGGAAGTGGAAATGGAGGAGGACAGACTAAGACCCGAGCTTGAGGTAAAAGACCCATCGAAGAAAAGGAAAAAGGGTACAAAAAATGCAATGCCAAAGAGTACTTTCAAGAAGATGAGTAATATCAAGAAAGGACATATTAAATCTTGGAAGAATAGAGCTGCAAAGAGTGCTAGTAAAACTAAGACAAATGCACAAAAAACTGTGCAGGTAATACTTTTAATGTTTTATAACAATAAAATAATGTTTTAAATTTTCTAGTGTTTGTTTTATTATTAGTTATATTTTAATAATATATAATTTGACGCTTTCAAAGGATATTTGTTTTTTTATATTTTATGTTCTAAAATATATATAGTTGATGTTTTAAAGTTTGATATAAAACACAAATTAAATCTTATATTATTTAAAGTTTTATTATGCTAAATTACAAATCTTGTTTTTTTTTTTTTTTATATACATTCACTATTTTATTAAATAATATTAATTTTTTATAATATTTTGCGATGTTTTATAAAAATTTTATTATGTTAATTTTAGCTTATGATCTATAATGTTTTATGTTTTTTTTACCAATTGTTTTATTATAAAATGCAGATGTTCTAGTTAAACTATACATGTTTAACATTCAGCAGTTGTTTTTTAGAAATCAACTGTATGTTTTATAAATATGATACGATGTTTTATAATTTTTTTGTTTTGTTGGGTATAGCTTATGCTATATTATAGTCAATATTTTTGTTCTATTAATTAGGTTTTTATGAAATTATCAATTGTTTTATTATAAAAAGCATATGTTTTACAAAATTTAACATAACACAGTTGTTTTTTAGAAATTGACTATATGTTTTATAAATATAATATGACGTTTTATAAATTTGTTTGTTTAATTAGGTTTACCTTATGCTATATTATAGATAAATTTTTTGTTTTATTAATTTTTTTATTATTTTATTGAGTTCTTTTGTTTAACTGAAGATGTTTAATTAATCTATTTTAGAAATCAACTATATTGTTTTATTATCTTAAATTATAAATTGTGTTTTTTTATATACAACTATTGTTTTATTATATTTTTTACTAATTAAATTTATATTTTTTTTCAACAGAGTATATGAATGCAGCAGATGATGCAACTATTTGTCATTTAAGCAATCCAAGTTCTACACTTCAAATTTCTGTACTAGATTCATATTTTGGAGTTAACATTATAACTTAAATATACATATATTTTTTGTTCATGTTTTTTTATCCTAGGTTAATGTTTTGTAGCAATTAATGTTTTACAAACTGTACTTATTATTTTGTTTTCCATATTGTTCTGTAAAAAAAACATTATTGTTTTATAATATGATCAATGTTCTATGAAAAATAATTGATGTTTTATTTTTGCAAAAACGGGTGTATATCAAGAGATATACACCCGGGAGCACAGTCCTCGGATTGAGCATTACTATCGTTTCGAAACAAAATGATATTAAAAGATGGCGGTTGTTTTCTTAAAGCTTCTATTAGTATCGTTTGTACAAAAATAGATACTAATAGCGATATATTAGTATCGGTTATTATAAAAACGATACAAGTGGATTTTTTAGAAACGATGCTAATAGATATCCTATTGATATCGTTTTTTTAGAAACGATACTAATAGGTATCATATTAATATCATTTTTTGTACAAACGATACTATTAGGTGTCCTATTAACATCGTTTTGTGTAAAAACAATAATAATAACGATATATTTGCATCGTGTTTTTTAGAGATGATACTAATGGGACGTTACTGATAGTCATTTGTCAACTAGTGCGAATAAAAAACCAAAACCAAATCAACCTAGCTCCATATTTGAACCCTAGCTTTGAATTTGTTACTTGATTTAATAGTTTTAAATAAGGATGTTGGGTTTTAGGATTTGGGATTTTTGATTTAGGGTTAGGGTTTCAAAAGGTAGTTTTATCGAGTGGTAGAGGGTTTCGAAAGGTGGATTAAGGGTTTCGAATTGGAGATTAATTTTTGTGATCTTTAAATGTGGTTTTCGAAAGGTGTTTTTTGGTGGGCTTTAAAGTCAAATGGAGAATTTAAAAGGGGTTAGCAGTGATGGGTTTGTTGGTGGTGGTGAGAATGATGATGCTGGTCGTGGCGAAGTAAAATAGTAAGGAGTAATGGTGGCAATGACTGACGGTTTAGCAAAGGGGAGAGTGAAAAGTGAAGAGTGAAGGAGAAGAGATAAGGTGGTTTTGTATTTGAGTGACGACAACAAGTATGTACTCTATATATAAGAGATAAATGTTTTTTTAAGAACTATTAGTAGTGTTTTGTGGAAAAAAGATACTAATAGTTGAGTTGTTAATATCGTATTCTTTGAAAATGAGAATCATTGGGATTATTAGTCTTATTCCCACCTACCAAATAACCCCTTAGGAATTTTTACAAAAAAATGTTTGAAAAGTTAATTTTATATAAATGTACAAAATCGCAATTTGATATGATTAATTCGTACTACATTTTTCAAAATGAAATTATGCAAAATATAATTAGTAAACATGTTTCATAATCAAGATTAAAGATATTAGAATTTTATTTTACATTAAGCTAAATCGCAATATATATAAAGAGAGTATCTTAAGGTAATTGTACGTGCTATCCCAATAATGCTACTAACAAAAAAGTGTTACTAAGTGTTACCTTTTAAAAGTGTTACAATGGATGTGTTACGTACGATAAAGTGTTACGTAAAAGTGTTACCAGTTAAAAAGTGTTACTTTAAAGTCACATAATGTCCCAAAAAAATGCAACTTTCTATAAACAAGATTCACATTTTGAGAATTTGGCATACAACTTATTCTCCCTAAGCGTTGTCAAAATGTCCTTAAATGTTCTACGTATTCCTCATTGCTCTTAAAGTACACCAAAAGGTCATCAATGAACACTACCACAAACTTATCCAAAAACCCTTGAAAAATCCTATTCATTAAGTCCATAAAAGTTGCTGGCGCATGCGATAAACCAAAAGTCATAACAGTGAACTCATAATGGCAATACCTTGTACAAAAAGCTGTCTTTGGTATGTCCTCGTCAGCAATCCTCAATTGATGGTATCTTGACTTCAAATCGATCATTGAACCCCTTTCAACTAGTCAAACAATTCATCGATTCTTGGTATTAGCAAACTTGTTGTTGATCTTCACCTTATTCAACTCCGTATAGTCAATACTGAATCCCAAGCTCTCGTCTT
This sequence comes from Suaeda aralocaspica, assembly GCA_016808085.1. NCBI lineage: Eukaryota > Viridiplantae > Streptophyta > Magnoliopsida > Caryophyllales > Amaranthaceae > Suaeda > Suaeda aralocaspica. Next base: position 414,355 of record PYUH01001407.1, read on the forward strand.
TCTTCTTCACAAACAACACTGGCGCTCCACAAGGTGATGCAATAGGCCTAATGTAACCTTTCTCCAATAAATCATGCAACTGCTCCTTCAACAAGATCATTTCCGCAGGTACCATCCTATATGGTGCTTTGGAAATGGGTGTCGTTCCTGACACTAGGTCTATGGTGAAGTTGATTTCTCGCTTCGGTGGCATTCCCGGAATCTCCATTGGATATAAGTCCAGGAAATCCCTCACTACCTCGATGTCCCCTATCTTAAAAGACTAGACATGATCTACATCCCTCACACTACAAAATTATATTGGGAAACCTCCATTCACGTACCTAGCAAATCTCATCGTTAACACTATTTTGTTGTGCTTCAGCGTTCTTGCCCTCCAATAACACACCTCCTTACGCTTTTTAACTCACGAGATTTTCTGCGGCTCACACAAAATCCCAGCCTTATGTTCACTCAATCAACCAATTCATCCCTAGGATCATCTCTAAGTCACCTAACTCAAACTCGAATAGGTTAGCCTTAAACTCCACTCCCTCTATCTCAATCGGAACATCCAAACACCTTTTCAAACACTATACTTCTTGTCCTAACAATATCACTATCGACATATCTATTGTATCTACCTTTACCAAATCAGCCATTAACGTTTGCAAAACTTCAGTGGATATAAACGAATACATTGCACCAGAATCGAACAAAAAATTAACAGGAAGAGAGTGAATAGAGAAAGTGCCAGTAATCACAACCTTACCAGCATCTGCTTCACTTTGTGCCATCACATTCAACTTTACAGCATTCAAGGTCTTAGCCTAGCCTCCTCCATTGCTACTACCATTCCCATTCTTGGCTTGTTGCATCGTCTTTCCTCCAATGTTTTGTTGACCTCCTGTTGAATTTCACTTGAATTGTGAACCTTGGAGAAGCACTCATACTCACGATGTCCAAGCTTGTTACACAAATGAAAGTCACTATGTTCCTAGCACAGTCCTTGCCTAGATGATTGTTACGACACTTCGTGTAGAAGTACAGTCTGCCACCTTGATTAGCCGTCTGCACCCTATTCCCGCTACCATTTGCAGGCTTTCTGAAGTTGCTCTTATTCCCCAGAAATTTTTTATTGATACAAGGCTTCTTAAATTCCACCATCCATTATTTTCTCCCTCTTCTCACCTTCTTCCAACATTTCCTTCTTCTTTTGATCCAAGGCATACAAGTGTGGAGCTCTACCATATAACTCATCCAACAACTCAAGAACTTGCCCTGCTAGTTGCAATTGAATATCATGGGGAACCCTCTCTAAAAACAACTAGCCCTCAACTTCACTATTTCTATAGCCTCCTTAGCAAACCTCGACAACTCTATAAACATCAAGCAATACTCGGTAACTGTGAACGCATGGAATAATAAGAGGTCCACAGTTTTAGTGTTTTGTATGCCTTCTTCTTTTGACCGTGGGAAGGGTCACCGCATAGGGAGAGTATGCTATGCCAGGAGCGAAACACCAATAGAGTCCACAACCATACTCCGTATAGTCTTACGGACCCAAGTAACAGTGTTCTCAATGACCAAAGCAAGGTGTGATAGCTTCCTAATAGTTAGGTCGTGCAGCTGCTTCATTGGTTCGAGGACGAGGTTCAGAGTATAAAACTCCTCCACATCATGTGGTCCTCTACTAGATCTCATTTTTAATCTCATCATGTAATATTAAGCAACATTACATGATACAAATATTGATCACAACTTCGAAGGTTTGATTGAAGCTTCAAAGAAGGGTGCAACCATGGGGGAATTAATTGCTCATGGAGACTCAAGTCTAATGGATGCATCTGAGGTTGGGATTTGTGTGTGCATGGTCACACATCTCTAGGTGGGAATGCAAATCAAGGGAAAGATATGGTTGATAAGGGGAATAAGTTGGTTTTGTCTATGAGTTATCTCCCACTTCACTTGGTAGGGTTTTTCTCATATTAGGCATTGAGTCTTTTTATTTCTCGTGGAATCTTAATCATCATTTACAACCTTAAAGACATGGGAAATGACTTCTTGAAGGTTTATTTATAAAAAGATTGGATCTTAAAAGGTTTCATGAAGTCTTGGAACAAATCTTGAAAATTGTGCAAAATTGAAGCAAGCTTGGGCGAGATTTTGACGATTTCCTCAAAGATTTGGGTCCTTAGATTTTTTGTGTATTTTTGGTTGTTATTTGTTAATTATCTTGTTTATTAGTTATTTAGGAAGTTTGTTAGCATAGAATCTTGATTAGATAGAGTTAGTAAGACTTTGTTAGCAAGATAAGATCAATATGTAGTGATGATGTGGCAACCTTATGTTGAGTTGTCATTAGGGGCATGTTAATCTTGTTTTGTGCGTGTATTGTAGCTTCTTTTGTTAGGATTTATTTTGATGATTATGCTTATAATTAATCTCAACATTAAGTTGTAAAAATCAGATTTAAGAATTGAATAAATTTTTTATTTGTTTACTTGAAAACAAATATACGAATATTTGAGTGTTGGTGGAAATTCCTTTGGACTCTTGTGCGTGGATTAAGTAGTGGCTTTGAGGGTGATTAGGCTTCAATCAAACACTAGTTAATCAACCTAAATTCAAGAATTTTGGTGGCTTAGCCTTTAGAAATTCGTGGGTTTAGTCCTTACCTTTGAGAGTTTTTGTATTGATACGAAAATTCACATCAACTTTGGTGCTCTTGTTTAGAGGTTAAATCGACATATACTCAGGAAAATTGATCATGGAGGATGGAAAATCTATAAATAATAAAAAGGGGACTCATTTTGAACAAGATAGGGAAATTCAAAGGGATAATGAAGTTAAAGAATTGCGCCACATGCTAGAAGAACTCATGCATTTCGTTGGATCCAAGGATGAAAGCTTGAAAAAATCCAATGAGTTTGATGAATCTAGTTCAAGGTCTAGTGATGATGATTTTAATAGAGGCACACGAAAACCTAGGAAGGTCATATACTCAAGTTCAAGTGATGAAGACGATAGGAAGAGACACAGAAGACGAGATAAACAAAGGAATGATGATCGAAACTTAAAATTGGACGTTCCTGAGTTCAATGGAAGTTTAGATCCTGAAGTTTTTCTTGATTGGTTAAGGAGGACCGAAAGAGTGTTCACTTATAAGGAGTAGGATGATTTTAAGGTTTTGAAAGTGGCGGAATTAAAGCTGACATCATATGGTAGTCTTTTGTATGAGTACTTGCAAAGGAGGAGAAAAAAGGAGGGTAGATATAAAATCAACTCTTGGCGCAAATTGAAGGAGGAGTTGAGAAAACGATTTTTTCCCCATGAATATGAGCAAAATAACTTCTTAAAGATTCATGTTTTGAAACAAAACTCTACGAGTGTTGAGGAATACATCAACGAATTCGAAAAGATTTTCATCATATGTGAGATTGAAGAGAAGGAGGATCACAAGGTGGCTAGATTCGTTGCAGGACATGATGAATCTATCAAGGAAAAGGTGGAATAGCAACCTTATTGGACTTTTGACGAGATTTTTAAGCTATCCTTGAGGGTGAAAAGGAGTCTAAGAAAGAAAAGGAGGTGGTGTTCACACAAAACACTAAACCCAAGGTGGAGAGTGGAGATAAGCATAGGGCTATTACTCCTACTAAGTTCTCATCAATTCCTGATGATAAGAGGAAGTGTTTCAAGTGTGAAGGGTATGGTCATGTGCAACGAAATTGTCCTAGTTAAAGGGTCATCACAATTAGTGAGGCAAAAGAAATAGAAGAAGCATATATAGATGTAATCCTTAAAGAAGGGGAGCAAGATGACGTTGAGCAGGAGGATAAGCATTATAATGATATGGAGGAAGTTGATCCTGAGACACATGGTCAAGCTCTAGTGTTGAGTAGGGTTTGGTAAACTAAGCCAACGCCATTAGTGGAGAGCCAAAGAGATAAAATATTCATGACATGGTGTGTAGTTCAGGGTAAACTTTGTGATGTGATTATTGATAGTGGTAGTTGCACGAATATGGTGTCTAATTTGTTGATTTAGAAGCTCAACTATCCTACACATAATCATCCTCATCGATACAAGCTTCATTGGATAAGTAATACTAGTGATGTTGTGGTAACCAAACAAGGTTTAATATCATTTAAAACTGCGCAATTTGAAGAGAGTGTACTATGTGATGTTTGTCCTATGATGTGTGCCGTATTTTTCTTGGAAGGCCTTGGCAATATGATAGATTTTTTCAATATGACGGTAGAACTAATGTTTATGTCATCAAGAAGCATGTCCATGGCAAACCTGTTGCATTGAATCCATTAAGGGGTGTGGATGTTAAGAAACAAGAGACTATGGAGAACAAAATGGTGCATTTTTTATGAGTACTAGGGAGGTGGAAAGGGAGTTCAATTCTTGTGATCAATTCTTTGTTCTCATAGATAAGGAAGTATAAAAAGGTTCCTCGTCCATTCCACAGATTTTGAAGCCTTTATTGCATTAATTTGAAAATGTGTTTCCCAATGATCTACCACTAGGATTACCAACTATGAGGGGCATTGAGCATCAAATAGATCTTGTTTATGGGGCTCAAATTCCAAACAAACCAGCTTATAGGTGTAATCAAGAGGAAACAAAGGAGATTCAAAGGCAAATTGAGAAGCTAATGGAATGTGGATATGTGAGAAAAAGTATGAGTTCTTGTGCGGTTCCTACTTTAATCGTTCCTAAGAACGATGGCACTTGGAAAATGTGTATTGATTCAGGAGCAGTAAACAACATCACCATCAAATCTAGATTCCCTATTCCAAGGTCAGATGATTTACTTGATAAATTGTATGGCTCCAATGTGTTTACAAAAATTGATCTTAGGAGTGGGTATCATCAAATTCGCATGAAAGAAGGTGATGAGTGGAAAACGAATTTTAAGACTAAGTTAGTGCTTTATGAATGGTTGGTCATGTCTTTTGGTCTTGCTAATGCACCAAGTACCTTCATGAGACTCATGAATAAAGTATTGAAGCCATACATTAGAAAGTTTGTTGTTGTTTACTTAGATGATATCTTAGTTTATAGTAGAAGCAATGAGGACTATCTACATCATCTAAGGAGTGTATTCAAAGCTTTAAGGCAACAAAAACTTTATGGGAAGCTCAAAAAAATGCTATTTCATGGTGCCTAGTGTCACGTTTTTGGGTTACGTGGTGTCAAAAGATGGGGTTTCAAGCAATTAGAACTTGGCCTACTCCAACTAATGTCACTGAGGTTCGTGCTTTCCATGGTTTAGCTTTGTTCTATAAGATATTTGTGAAGAATTTCTCATCTATTGTAGCTCCTATGACCGAGTGAATAAAGAAAGACAAGCCTTTTGAGATGGACTAAGGAAGCGCAAAAAGCTTTTGAGAAGATCAAACAGATGCTATGCAACACGCCTATTCTTGCATTGCCTGACTTTACAAGACCTTTTGAAGTTGAAACTGATGCAAGTAATGTGGGGATTGGAGAAGTATTGGTTCAAGGGAAAAGGCCCATTGCTTATTTTAGTGAGAAATTGAATGAAGCAAGGTTGAACTATTGTACTTATGAGAAGGGGTTCTATGCAATTCTTAGAGCTCTTGATCATTGGAGTATTTATCTAAGACCTCACCACTACATTCTACACTATGATCATGAATCATTGAAGCATATTAATGGCCATTAAAAGTTGAATCCTAGACATGCCAAGTGGTTGGAGTTCCTACAATCTTGTAAGTGTTTATCAAGGTACAAAGAAGGCAAGTCTAATGTTGTTGCAGATGCTCTCTGATGTAGTGTTTATTTGTCTTTATTTTCCATAGTTTTCCTTAGTTAGTTGAGTTGCCTTTTCGTTCTTTTTCCTTAGTTTTCTCTATTTTTCCCATAGTTTTTAGTTAACCTAGTTCCCTCTCCTTTTTGTGATATTTTTCTCCATTTTGTGTTGTTTTGTGTATTGTCTCATTCTTTTAGGTTTCTCCATTTTGGTATGGAAACCAAGGCAAAATATAGTGAAGCTACACAGAGTATTTAGTGTTGGTTTGGGTTGGATATTATTTATTTTGAAGCCATTTGGCCTAGTCGACGTGTTACCATGCTCGATGGTCCATGGTGTAGCATGCTTGACTGACAATATCGTAAACCATAGCTTAGCGACTTAGCTCAAACAAGCAAGCACCAACCCTCATAATGAGCACAATGAAAGAGTAAATATTGCAACTGCCCTTTTATTTCACCCAAATCTCACTGCATACTCCATAATTTTATGTTCTATTTGTTGGAGGTAATTTTACTTGTCGTGAGCTTCAAAACGATAGGTCATTTGCCCGATTCCGATGCGTATTGACTGAGTTTTGCCCTTTTTAAGCAGAACAGTTTGTGCAGCCTGAAGCGTAGCAGCCGCTGGCTACAGTAGCGGCCGCTAGCCCTCTGTTTTCCAGGGTGTTATGTTTTACTTCTTTGAAACTTTCTCCCACTTGTGCCACAACCACAAACGCCACTACTGTAGCAGCCACAAACAGAAAACAGAACCACATAAAACAGAACAACAACCAAGTAAAACCGCAGCAGAACAACAAGCAACCAGAACAGCAGAACTAGAACAGCAAGCGGAAACAGAACCGCAACTACAAACAGAAAGCAAAACCGGCGAACGTACAACAACCAGAAAACAGAAAGCAATAACAGCAGCAGCAGAAACAGGAAGCGAAACAGCAGCAGAAAACAGAAAGCAACTTAAAAATCTAGCACAAAACAAACGGCAGCTTAAACAACACTTCAACTTCAGCAATAACATGTACAACAGCAACAGAAACAGGAAGCAAAATAGCAGAAGAAAGCGAACAACAAGCAAAATAGTTCGGGTTCAAATTAAAACAGAAACAGAATCAGCAGCAGAAACGAACAGCAAGCAGAAATAGAAACGGCAAGCAAAAACAGGTTCAGGTTGGGACAGGCGCAGAAAAAGCATGCCCGAATCGGCCTAGACTTGCCCGAATTGGCCTACACTTGCCCGAATCGGCCTAGATATGCTCGAATCGACCGAGACTTGCCCGAATCTGCCGAGACTTGCTCGACTCGGCCGAGACTTGCCCGAATCGGCCTAGACTTGCCTGAATCGGCCGAGACTTACCCGAATCGGCCTAGACTTGCCCGAATAAGCCGATAGTTAACCACATCGGCCAACACTTGGCCGAATCAGGCAAGATGTGCCCAAGTTAAAGGAGAACCCCATATTCATGGTCAACGACACAAATTATTGTTTCCAACATCAAATAAAGAAAGCTTACATACTGACAATGGTCAAGTCATCTGATGTCCTGCAACTTGAAATGATATCTAGCATATACCTCATGACATAGTAGCCACACTCGACGCCGTTTTGTTGTTGTGCACACTATAAACAATGATAAATTAGCATTATAAACCTCACAACACTTAGGAAATTTTCAAAATACATCTATTAAATCAAACTACTAAAGATACCTTGACATTTATCAACTTAGGAATTGGGCCACTTGGGGTAATACTAATCTTCCTGATAAGACTACATAACCATAAAGAATAACATTTGACAAATTTGTTAGTAACTTCTAGGCACTTTAGACACATACAAACAAACAAACATTTATTTCTTATTTACCTATTCAACCATGTCATGATCATGTATTTCTTTGGTGGTTCAGTACGACACGAGTCAAAGATATACACCGTGTGCGTCCAAGGAGAAATGAGTAGAAGGACCCAATGCGTTCTACAAAAACAATGTCGGTATGTAAAAATGACACTGTTCCTGATTACAGTGTACAGTATGGAAATATTTTACTAATATTAAGTAGTTCAGATTCACATACCTCTCTAGGTACGTTGCTAGAGCAAACTTTCTCTAGAATCGCATTGCTTCAACAACACCGCGCTCTAGGTAATCTTTTACTTCTGCTGGAATCTTTAATCATCGTTGATCATGAATCTCATACGGACATAACCAACCGACCTTCAAAATTGTCTGGCACCCATCCAAATCCACATACAATGCGCTATTACAAAAACATTTGAGTCACTTAGGCCGATTAAAGACGTTCATGCACAACGATTAGTTACAGCATAAACATGTAAGTAATATAATTAAACTCATTGTAACTTCTTACCTCATGAAAGCTTGTAATATAACAATCGATAGCATATCTCCGGTCAGGAAGTCAGCAGTGTCTTCTCGTGTAATCCATGTATCGACGTGTTCAAAGTAGTGAAATTGTGTCTTATTCAACACCACTTTGAGAGACACATTTGCGGGCTCGTCCTTCAAACATGTGTATAGCCAACTACACTCTTCCGTCAAACTTCCAACCACTTCAGCATCAACTAACCGTTGTGCTTCCCCGGGAGTAGAGCCCTTGGAGGAGTTTTTTTTTGTGGGCGTTCAATCTTTTTTGGAGGTTCTTGTTTATTAATCGAGTTCGCCTTGTTCTTAGCAGATGCCATCGTTTTGCCCTTAGAGTCTCCTTTGTTCCCTCCATCGTGCTTCGGCTTCTTTGGACACAACTTCTGCAATACCTATATAATACCTCAATAGCTTAAAATAAACCATACTTCATACTTTATTTATTAAAAAAATTCAAACATTCTTGTTCAAAACAAACCATATGTATTTTACAAGTGAAAGATTGAAAATACCTCCTCTGAAAACCGCACCTAAGCTCGTGGCCATTTAACAAATGACCGTTGTGCTTGAGCTACGTTGTTGATGTCATATTCAACCCTTGCAACTAGGAGTGCATAATCTTCCATTCCATTGACTTTTTCATTAACGGAGACCCAAAATTTTGAATCTCCTACTCTTTGAAATTCTGAAAACTAGTTTGTAACTAATTTATCCTATTCGACATAACCCCACACTAATCCTACATCCTTCCTCATCACCCACATCAAACAAGCACATAAATTACACACATTAAAATAAATAAATAAATAACAAATCAAATAAACAATAGCTCAAAAATGTCAACAACCATCATAATTTTTTCATTTCATCCATTCAATAAAGTGCAAAGAATCAAAATTAGATAAAAATAGAATAACATCAATTCACAGATCAAAAACCTAAAGTTTATAACAATAATATTAATACATCATGATACAAATAAGTATAATAATAACATCAAAATTAATATAAAAAATACAGAATACAAATTTTGCAACTTCACTAAAATAGAATCCCAAAACAATTATCAAAAACCTTAAAATACAACTTTATACAAAAACCACCATTAGACTACTGTGTACAACAAATCAATTAAACAACAATTATCAAAACCCTAAAAAATTCAAACTTAAAAGCTAATCCCACCTTGACTCCGGGTTTAAATTTAGATTACCAACATTATAGAACCTAATGTTTTAGTGACAAAGAAATGTAGTTAAAGGATACTGCCAAAATAAGAGTATATAGTGTGTTACACTAAGCACTAGTTTGTCGACTCACAGCTTCACATCACATACAGCCATTTTTGGTCTCCCCTACTTCTTTTGAAACCTCTACTCATCGCACCTGGCATAAATCCTTGAATTCTTGCAAATACTTAATATATAGAAGTACAATTTATTAACATTCCTCTCCTCTGAGACCAAGTCTTAAATGGCATGACTGCATGAGCATTTGCCCAAATTTTCACAGTATGATACACAAAAACATGCAAGTGTACTAAATCTCAAGCATTCAGAAAAGGGATGGGCGTAAACATACCCACACATACCGATCGAGAGAGACAAGGATTCAAGGAAAACAGAAAGCAAAAAAAACAAATAGAAATCGACATTAAAGGATTCAAGTGCACCCAAAAATGCCGCACGAATAACAAGGAAAACAGAAAACAGAAAAAGAAAAAAAACAAACCCATACAGATACAACAAATCAATTAAAGAAAACAGAAAAAAAAAACTCGACATTAAGGAAAACGAAATAACAAGGAGAAAGTTCGAAGCTTACCAGAGGACCGGAAGATGAGACCAAGTGTTCACCGTAGCAGACCATGTTCGCCGGAAGAGTGTGGATTGAAGTTGAGATGCAACAGCAAAGAGGTGAGAGAGAAGAAGTTTAAAGGATTAACAAGGAAGAAGGTGAGATGCAGCGCAACGAAGAGGTGAGATCCAGCAACGAATTGAAGAGATGAGGGAGAAGAAGTTCTTGTGTGAGGTGAGGGAGAAGAAATTTCAGTGAGGGAGAGAAGTTGTGCGTGCGAATTTAACAAAATAATCGATCGAACATATTTGTTAGGTTTTTCAAAAAAAACCTTTTGTTGTGTCACACCCAAGTGCAACAAATACTTTAAATGCTGCGACTTTTTAAAAAAACCTTTTGCTCCGTCAAACCTTTTAAAAAAACCTCTTTCCTGCGACTTTTAATGGCCGCAACAAATGCTGCACTTCAATGTTTCCCTCCATATGTATTTGCTACGTTTTTTTATTTTGCTACAACAACCGCAGCAAAAAAGGTGTAGTATAGAGCGATTTTTCCACTAGATAATAATAATAATAATAATAATAATAATAATAATAATAATAATAATAATAATAATAATAATAATAATAATAATAATAATAATAATAATAATAATAATGCGACAAAGATGAATAACGAGCTTGGAATATGAACTTGGAGAGAGAAAGTCGTGTAGTGCAGTCTCATATTAGATACCTTGCGTGCTAGTGTTGAACAGACGTAGGATTGCCTGTAAGAATCCAAATACCTGAATGCGATGAATATGATGATGGAGATGAATATGACAATAATGTAATAATAACAATATTATTTCAAATTGATAATAATATTATTACTAGAACTAAAAAGAAGAAAATAAAAATGTTTTTTTTTTTAGATTTTGGTGACGAGGAAGATGAAGATTAAAAGAAAATGACCGAATTTATGAAGAGATTTTGTGGAAGGATGTTGAGATGTGGAATAAGGTTAAGGTGTGATGAAATGATTTTGAGATGATGAAAACGAGAGGAGAAAGAAAAATGAATCACGTTAAAATGTGTTGAATGATGTGTATATACAGGATGATATTAAGAAGATGTTGAAATGAGGTTTTGATCATTATCGAAATGAGGTGAAGAAAGGGGGTATTTATAGTGAAAATTTCCATAAAGGAAGGCAGTTTTGTGCGTATGGATGTCGTACGTGTGCCTGGGTGTAGGGTGTGCGCCTATGCTCCCAGTACGAGTGCACGATCTTGTTTTGGAAATTTCGTTGAATATTCCTTTTGGTAGAGTACTTGGGGGGCACAGATGATGAAATCATGCCTCCCTTTTCCTTTCGTACGTCCTCTCTTACAACATTTCCTTACAAGAAAAGGAAGGAGGAATTTTCTCCTCCTTACTCCTTTTGTTGGGCTTTAATGAGGGAAATTCGCTGGAATCGAGGAAGGAGAAGGTTAGCCTTGGGCCCATGCCTTGGGCTCGAAGGTTTACCGTATTTATGACCATATTTTTGGCTCATTCTTATGGAAAATGCGGAATTAAGCATTTCGAAAGCGGTTAGTATTATTATTGAAAATGTGGAAAAATATGGAAAAAAACTAAAAAAAATGGAAAAATATTGAAAAATAAGATCAAACCAAATCAAATCAAAATATTTTTGGCTTTATTCCTGTGTTTTTTGGAGTTTTTAGGTGCTTTCAGGTTCGATCTTTCCGCTTGCATCTCATAACCAGACTAGTAAGCCACTTGGTATATGTTTATCATAAGCCTAAGAGTGGGGACGAATGTAGGTGTCTACAGTTGCCCCCTCTTTGGTCGACTCTGTAGAGACGAATAGTCCCGTAAGACGAATGCCAAAGTATCAAGTACTTGCAAAACAAACGTTATTTTCACAAGTGCCCGTCGGTGTCATCACCTTAGGAAGCTCCTCGTTCCTTTGGAGTGTGTCTGTGTCTAACTCTCCTTAGATGCGCTTCGATCTTCAGAGAGCTCCCTTCAGGTGTGTTTAGCTTAATCGTATAGGGAAATGTGTGATAATTCCTTCAGGTGTGTTCAGCTTAACTATATAGGAAAATGTAATGTTTATTCTTTCAGGTGTCTTCAGCTTAACTGTATACTCCCTCCGTTCCCTATTATTCTTGATGGTCACTATTCACCCTCTCATTTTGATATATGATATAATAATAGTGGTGGGGTCAAATTGGAGTAATAATTAATAAGAGAGAAACAAGTTGCAACTAATAGAAGCTTGATTAGTAGGTGGTGTGTAGCGTCCATTTTAATAAAAAAATATTAAAAATCTAATAAAGTTGTAATGTAAAGAAAAATATGGAACATAGAGAAACAAGATATGTTAAGAAAAATAGGGAACAGAGGGAGTAGGAAAGTGTAATGGTAATTCCTTTAGGTGTCTTCAGCTTAACCGTATAAAAAAACGTACTGCTAATTCCTTCAAGTGTCTTCACTGTTTATGGCAAGTCTTGCAATAGGAGGTCGTAAGCATTTGATGTTGTTTGTGACAACCTCAAGTTCAGTAGCTCAATGTTTGTTTGATAAAGAATAGCCAGTGTGTCAGCTGCTGATAGATGAGAATAACCGTCTGACGGTGTCTGATGTTTGTAATCGGGTGTTCGAACTTTGTGTTGATGAATGATTTACTCACTGAGGAGGAGATTGAGTTGATATGTGATGCAAATTTGAATATCAACGACAAGATTGACAAGGATGCAACCAACTTCGAAGGTTTGAATGTTAATGCCAAGGATGCAACCATAGGTGAACTAATTGCTTATGGGGATATAAGCCATATGGGTGCATCAAGGATTGGGATTTGCGTGTGTATGATCACACACACCTAAGGGGGCACGCAAATCAAGGAAGGAATGGTGGATTTTGGGGAACAAGATGGTTTTTGCCATTTGTTTTTATTCCCACTGCATTTGCTAGGGTTTTTTTCATTTTAGGCATTGAGTCTTTTATTTCCTGATGAGTCTTGATCATCATTTACAACCTTAAAGACATGAGAAATGACTTCTTGAAGGTTTCTTGGTTAAAATATTGGATCTTGAAAGGTTTCTTGAAGATTTGAAGCAAAATCTTTAAAATGCGCAAAAATTGCAGCACATTCTTGGGCGAGAATTTTTGCGTTTTTATAAGGATTTGAGTTCGTTGATTTTTTATGTATTTATGGTTGTAATTTTTTGATATTCTTGTTTATTAGGTTGTTAGGAAGTTTGTTACAATATTTTCTTATTTAGATAAAGATTGTTCGAGTTTGTTAGCAAAATAAGATCAAGATGCAGTGATGACGTGGCAATCTTATTTTCTGAGTAATGTTTGAGTCATTAGGGGGGGGGGGGGGGGGGGGGGGGGGGGGTGGGGGGAGGGGGAGGGGAGGCGTGTTTTAGTGTATTTGTGTGTGTTTCTTTAGCTGTTTTAGTTAGGATTTTGTTGATGATTATTCCTATAAATAGTCTCAACATTAGCTTGTAAAAATCAAATTTGAGTTTAATAAAAAAAAGTTTTGTTTGTTTCCTTTAACAAAAAATTCGAAATGCTTGTTGAGTTGGTGGTTAATTCCTTTATATTCTAGTGAGATTAATTAGTAGCTTTGAGGGTGCTTAGGCTTTAATCAAAGACAAGTTAATCACTCTAAATTCGTGGGTTCTGGTGGCTAAGCCTTTAGGAATTCGTGGATTTAGTTTTTCATATCCTGTGGGATTTTGTTCATACGAAAATTCACATCAAATTTGGTGCTTTCATTGAGAGAACGTTTAATCTCAAGTGCATGTGAATCTTTTAATCACTTTAACGAAAATTACTATGGAGGGTGAGGGAAGGAATTCCTGCAAATTTTCAGAGAGGATTGTCCTTAGAACAAGCTAATAAAATTAAGAGAGACAACGAGATCAGAGAATTACGAACTATGCTAGAGGAAGTCATGAATTTTGTGAGTGGGAGATCAAAATCTAACAAAAAGGGAAACGAAATTGGTGAATCTAATCTAAGCTCTAGTGATGAAGATTCAGGAAGAAGTGCACACAAGCCTAGGCATGTATATGACACTAGTTCTAGTGATGAAGATGATTGAAAAAAACACAAAAAACGTGATCAACCGAAAGATGATGATCGTAGCCTAAAATTGGACGTTTAGAGTTCAATGGCAGTCTAGATCTTGAAGTTTTCCTTGACTGGCTATGGAGAACCAAAATAGTCTTTAATTACAAAGAATACGATGATCATAAAATCTTGAGGGTGGCGGATTTGAAGTTAACTTCCTATGCTAGCTTATGGTATGAAGGGCTACAAAGGAAACAAAAAAAAGAAGGGTAGATCGAAAATTGTTTCTTGGCGCAAACTGAAGAGGACATTGAGGAAGAAATTTGTGCCACATGGGTATGAACAGAACAACTTCCTGAAGATCCATGCCTTAAAGCAAGGGCAGAAGAGTGCGGAAGAATATATCAATGACTTTGGAAAGATGTTGATATTGTGTGACCTGGAAGAAAAGGAAGATCATAAGGTTGCTCGATTTGTTGCGGGTTAGATGACTCCATGAGGGAGAAAGTGGAATCGCAACCCTATTGGACTTCAAAGGAAATTTGTAAAGTGGCACTCAGAGTGCAGAAACATGGGCATTCAAAGAAGCCAAAAGCATTATTTGAATCCTATGAGTCTAAAAGGGAGAAGGGGTGGTGTATTCCTAAACATCTAGTGCTAAACCTAGTTTTGACAACTTAAAAAGGGCAGCCACTCAAGTTAAACCACCTACAATTCCTAATGAATAGAGGAAGTGCTTCCAGTATCAAGGTTATTGACACCTACAGCGCAATTACCCCAGTTCCAGGGTGATCACTGTCAGGGAAGCATAGGAGAATGAAGATGCTTACTTAGATTTCCTTCATAAAGAAGGGGAGGACGAAAATTATTCATCATAGGGGGAGAAAAGAAGTAATGATATGGAGGAAGTGGAGGCTGAGACGCAAGGTCAAGCATTAGTCCTCAGGAGGATTCTTCAGCCTAAGCCAACTGCAGTCGAAGAGAACCAGAGGGATAAAATATTCGTGACCAGATGCTATGTACAAGGCAAATTATGTGATGTAATTATTGATAGTGGAAGTTGTACTAATTTGGTCTCTACCCTACTGATTCAGAAGTTTGAGTATCCTACACATAACTATCCCCAACCTTACAAGCTACATTGGCTGAGCAATACTATTGATGTTAAGAGGACCAACCAAGCCTTGGACAATTTCAAAATTGGCCAGTTTGAGGATTTTGTATTGTGTGATGTTTTCCCTATGGATGCTTGTCATATATTGCTTGGTAGACCCTGAGAATATGATCGATTTGTGAAGTATGATGGGAGAACCAATATCTATGTCATCATAAAACAGGAAAATGACAAGCCAATTGCTTTAACACCCCTGAAAGTGGCGCAAGATAGGAATCAATTTAATATGGAGAACAAAAAGGGAGTATTCTTGTCAAATCCTAAGGAGTTGGAGAAGGAATTATCTAATTGGTAGCAAGTGTTCCTGTTAATGGCCAAGGAAGTGAGAGTTGAAACTTCTGCAATCCCACGAATTCTTCAACCATTATTGAAAGAATTTAATGATGTATTTCCAGATGACTTGCCACCAGGATTGCCTCTAATCGGAGCATTGAACACCAAATTGACTTGATTCTAGGTGCTCAGATTCGCAACAAGCCAGCATACTGGTGCAATCCCAAGGAGACTAAGGAAATACAAAGGCAGATTGAGGAGTTAATGCGAAGGGGGTATGTTAAGGAGAGTATGAGTCCGTGTGTCGTGCCAACACTGATTGTTCCTAAGAAAGACGGATCTTCGCGCATGTGCATTGATTCTAGGGTTGTCAACAACATCACAATCAAGTACAGGTTCCTAATCCCAAGGTTAGAGGATTTATTGTATGAATTGTATGGCTCACAGTTGTTTGCCAAAACTGATTTGAGGAGTGGGTATCATCTGATACGCATGAGGGAAGGAGATGAGTGGAAAACAACTTTCAAAACTAAATTGGGCTCTATGACTGGTTAGTCATGCTATTTGGACACACCAACACACCTAGTACTTTTGTGAGGTTCATGAACGAATTTTTGAAAACATACTTTGGTAAGATTATTGTTGTTTACTTAGATTATATACTGATTTATAGTAGAAGTAATGGAGATCATCTACAACATATAAGGCAAGTGTTTGAAACTCTGAGGCAACAAAAACACTATGGGAAATTGTAGAAATGCTACTTTATGGTGAGCAGCGTCACCTTTTTGGGATATGTGGTTTCGAAAGATGGAGTTATCGTGGGTCAGTCTAAGGTTGAAGCAATCAAATAATGGCCAACACCCACGAATGTCACAAATGTTCGTTCTTTTCATGGTTTAGCTTCGTTCTACAGGAGGTTTGTCAAAAGCTTCTCATCAATTCTTGCTCCTATGACTGAATGCATTAAGAAGGACAAGAAATTTGAGTGGGCCAAGGAGGCACAAAAAGATTTTGAAAAGATAAAGGATATGTTATGGCACACACCTATTCTTGCATTGCCTGATTTCACAAAACCTTTTGAAGTTGAAACAGGTGCAAGCAATGTGGGAATTGGCGCAATTCTTGTGCAGGGGAAGCGACCAATTGCCTATTTTAGTGAAAAATTGAATGGAGCTACGTTGAATTATTCCACTTATGATAAAGAGTTTTATGCAATTGCTACAACTGTGGATCATTGGAGTAATTATTTAAGACTGAATTATTTCATCCTACATTCTGATCATGAAGCCATAAAACATATCAATGGTCAGCATAAACTGAATCCTAGACATGCCAAGTGGGTTGAGTTCCTTCAATACTTTCATATATTCCTCCAAATATAAAGATGGAAAGTCTAATGTGGTAGCAGATGCACTTTGTAGAAGGTATGTACTGATTAGTGTTTTGAATTGCTAGCTCCTGGGTTCAGAACTAATCAAGATATATTATGAATATGATGTGGATTTTGGTCCTGTGTTGCAACAATTGGAGAGTGGAGTAGTTGGATCTTATGTGTTGCATGATGGATTCCTATTTAAAGGGAACCAACAGTGTGTGCCTGGATGTTCAATTAGAGAATTGCTAGTAAGAGAGGCGCATGGAGGAGGTCTTGCAGGGCATTATGGGATTGCTAAATCATTGAGCATGCTGCAAGAACATTTTTACCGCCTAAGATTATTGGAGATGTGGAAGCCGTGATATCTCAATGTGCTATATGTTAGAAGGCCAAGGCAACATTTCATCAGGGTCTATATACACCATTACCAGTTCTTGACGATCCCCGGGAAGATGTATCAATGGATTTCATTGTTGGTCTGCCTAGAACTGCACGAAATAAGGACTCTATTATGGTGGTGGTGGACAGATTTTCAAAGATGGCGCATTTCACCCCTTGGCATAAGACTGATGATGCTTTTAATGTTGCAGAGCTATATTTTAGGTATGTAATACGATTGCATGGGGTACCTAAAACAGTTGTCAGTGACAGAGATTCAAAATTCATGAGTTATTTCTGGAAATCGCTGTGGAAGCTGGTTGGAACCAATTTGCTTTTTAGTACTTCATATCATCCACAAACTAATGGGCAGACTGAGGTGACAAACAGGACTATAGGAGTACTACTGCGTGGGTTGGTAAGCAAAACTAAGAAAGATTGGGACTTAAAATTGTCTCATGCTAAGTTCGCTTATGACTGATCAACTACTTATGCAACTAAACATTCACCCTTTGAAGTTGTTTATCGAGTCAATCCCAAGTTGCCAGTTGATTTCATTTGTATTCCTAAAGGTGTGTTAGTTCATAAGATTTGTTTTAATAAAATTCAATGTATGCAGAAATTACATGCCCGAGTTAGAGCAAGAATTGAAAAGGTGAATGACCAGTACAAAACCCGCGCAAATAAGCACAAGAGCCAACATCAATATCAGGAAGGTGATTTGGTTTGGCTACACCTAAGGAAGGAACAATTTTGTAATCAGAGGAAGAATAAATTGATGCCTAGGTGTGATGGTCCATTCAAAATTTTGAATAAAGTTAGTGATAATGCTTATCAGCTTGAGTTACCAAGATATTATGGATTTCATGCTACTTTTAATATAGGTGATTTATCTCCATACATTTATGAGGAGCAACTTCGAAGTTTGAGGTCAAAATTAGTTTTGAACTTAATTAAAAAAAAAGTCTGTTTGTTTACTCTAAAACAAAAAGTTCAAAATTTTGGTTGAGTTGGTGGTTATTTCTTTTATACTCTTGTGAGATTATTTAGTGGCTTTGAGGGTGCATAGGCTTTAATCAAAAACTAGTTAATCAACTTAAATTCAACAATTTTGGTGGCTTAGCCTTAAGAAATTCGTGGGTTTAGTCTTACCTTTGTGAGTTTTTGAATTCACACAACTAGAAGAGATACGTGGATATTGGGTCTCCTTGTCTACTCCCCCTTTCCGGCTTGAGCCAACCTTTTATTTCCCCATTAGTAATAAAAGAATAAGTAACGGACTCCACACATCCCATGACTAGATTAACCCAAGACTCTCTAAACTCCAACTTCCTCATGATGCCCCTCAAAAAACACCACTCCACTCTTTAATACGCCTTGCTCATATCCGGCTTAAGAGAGAAAAAGGCATTTTTCCTCCCCGCCGCAATTAAAGAGTGAAAAGTTTCAAAGGCCACAATGATATTGTTGGAAATTAAACAACCTGGGGTAAAAGCACTATGGTTTTCAGAAATTATATGAGGGAGAATTTGTTTCAATCTATTAGCTATGGTCTTGGTTACTAACTTAAAGACAACATTACAAAGACTAATAGGCCTAAACTCTACGATACTACCAGCATTATTAGTTTTTGGGATTAAAACCACATGAGTATGATTGATCTCACTAGGAATATCATTACCATTAAGAATATCTAAAACAAAGTGAGTAACAGAATCACCAATAATGTTGATAAAAAAAAGGTTCGTCCCATCAGGGCCTGGAGCCTTATCTAGATGCATTTGCTTTAGTGTCGCATGTACTTCATTGGGTCTATAGGACTTGCATAGCTCGTCATTCATCTCTTCCGACACTCTCCTTTGCACGTGGTCTAACACACCCCCCCCCCCCCCTAACTCTCTATACTCCACCACCACCTTCTCCACACCTTCCTCATCCTCCACCCACTCCCTTGAGACATTCGACAACCCCTTAATATGATTTACTCTTTTCCATTGTGTGGCCTTCTCATGGAACCATCTCGAGTTTTGGTCCCCATATTTCAAAAAGTCAACACGAGACCGCTGCCACCACATCATTTCCTCCCTTTCACGCCATTCTCTAAGAATCAACATACATTTCTTCCTCTCCTCCACGCTACTAGCCAGACCTAGCTCCCGAGTTCCCTTTTTAATCCATTCTTTAACGCTCCCAAACTGATTTAAACACCATTACGTTAAGCTCTCCTTGCAGCTCTCAATCTTTCTCACATTACCTCCCATACTCCCCTCCCACGCAGCCACTACGACCTCTCTACATCCCTCCACCCTAGCCATCATATTCTCGAACTTATATCGCTTCTTTTTCCTCCTCTTCTACTTCTCCTTTCAACTATTGTTTAACCTGATCTTAGTTGGTAAGTGGTCAGATAAGTTCTCATTTAAATGCTCCAGTACCACACGTGGAAAGCAGCCCACCCACTCTTCACTCATAAGAAACCTATCCAGTCTTTCCTCTATAGCATTAGTACCCATCTTCCATTCCACCAAGTATACTCATAGCCTATGAAATCTATTTCCATTAGATTGCAATCATTTCTCATAGCCACAAATTCCTCTAAAAATTGTTGATCCTTTGCCCTCCCTCCTTCCTTTCTTCATTGTGAAAAATTTCGTTAAAATCCCCACCTCAAAGCCACGGCAACTCACAGTCACTTCAAAGCTCCCTCATAAGTGCGCATGTCTTCCATTTATTCTACCCTTCCGGCCACCCGTAAATCGCTGTGTATGTCCACTTCATATCCCCTTCTCCCCTTCCTATATCCACGTCAACATGGTGGCATGACATGCAAAGAACTTCCACCCTCTCCTCCTTCTTCCAAAAGTAACCTAGCCCCCTTGCCCTCCTTATACTATCTGATGTGAATTTTGTTATAGACAAACGCCACTCACACAAAGAAACTTAGACTTCAAATTTGATAAAGCCACGCACCACAAATCTGAACTTCTAAGGCGAATAATTGGTAGAATTTGATTAAAGCAAAGCACCCTCAAATCCTAAGAACTATCCTCACGTGAGATAAAGCAAAAGCACCACTCACTCAATCGAATTTCTCACAAGAAACTCTCAAAATTTTGTTTTCTTCGTGAAACAATAAAAGCCGGAAACACTTTGTGTTTAATTACTCAAATCTGAATTTTATTGATGTATTTTACATCCTATTTATAGGCTAGACATATCACATAATATTTCAGAATTCTAAACATATCCTAACTACCTTAGATATATGGTATAACAAACTAAGATTAGGATAACAAGAAAATCTTATCAAAACCGGATACATATCTTGCACCATATATTTTGTAATCTGATTTCTAGTCTAAATCTTAGATATTTTGCAAATCAAATCTAGCCACCATATATCCGAATAACAACCCTAGGTTGACAAAGTCAAACAACACAAAATCCCGCGTTGACAACGTTGCCCAAAACTTCAAAAATCTTCCAAAAATCCCGCCATATGCATTGCTTGATTTCTCGTTGATTTTTGTTGGACTTGCGATTTCAAGAACTTCAAGAAACTCTTCAAGATTCAATCTTTATTTCAAGAAACCTCCATTTTTGTGTTTCTCATGCTTGATTCCATCAACCTTGACTCATAAACTAATCAAGAAAATAACAAAACACCATATGGTAAAACCCTATCAAATGACGTGGGAAGAAAACCCATATAGCTCAACACTTCTAAACTACTAACTATACTTGCTTTACATTTACGTGAATAAGCTTGTGCATGTCACCATGCACACGTAAAAATCCACCCTAGCCAACCCAAGAAGCCTTGTGTCTCCATAAGCCACTAACTCCCCCAAGGTTGCTTCTTGTTTTCCACCTTCAATCAAACCCAAACCCTCGAAGTTTTGCTCATTGATATGCGTATCATCCTCCTCTTCTTCAAAAGAGTTTGTCCTCAAACCTCGAAGTTGATCATCAGGAACATAAGGAGCTAAATCACCAATGTTGAAAGTAGCATGGACTCCATATTCTCCTGGTAATTCCAATTTATAAGCATTATCCCCCACTTTACTTATGATCTTGAACGGTCCATCACAACGAGGCATAAGTTTATTCTTCCTTTGATTTGGAAATCTTTCCTTCCTCAAGTGTAACCAAACCAAATCCCCTTCTTTGTAGACATGTTGTGATTTATGTTTGTTTGCTCGTGCCTTGTAAATATCATTAACCTTCTCAATTCGAGCCCTTACTTCTGCATGAAGTTTTTGCATATACTCAACCTTAGTCTTGGCATCTTTGTGTACCAACTCCCCTTTAGGAATACTTACAAAATCAATTGGTAACTTAGGATTAACTCCATAGACAATCTCGAAAGGTGAGTGCTTAGTAGCATAAGTAGGTGACCTATTATAAGCAAATTCAGCATGAGCAAGCTTCAAATCCCAATCTTTTTGTGTCTTACTAACCAAACCACGCAACAAAACCCCTAGTGTTCGATTAGTGACTTCTGTTTGCCCATCTGTTTGAGGATGATAAGATGTGCTAAACAAAAGTTTCGTGCCTATTAACCTCCAAAGTGACTTCCAAAAGTAGCTCATGAATTTTGTGTCTCTATCACTTACAATAGTCTTTGGAACCCCATGTAACCTTATGATGTCTTTAAAGTATAAATCAGCCACATTCATAGCATCATCTGTCTTGTGACATGGTGTAAAATGAGCCATCTTTGAAAATCTATCAACTACTACCATAATAGCATCTTTTCCCCTTGCTGTCCTTGGTAACCCTACAATAAAATCCATAGAAACATCTTCCCAAGGTCCCTCTGGCACTGGCAATGGAGTATAAAAACCTTGATGAAAGGCTGCCTTTGCCTTTTGACAAGTAGCACATTGAGCAATTATGGCCTCAACATCAACAATCATCTTTGGCCAATAAAAATGTTCTTGCAACATGGTTAGTGTCTTTGTAATGCCAAAATGTCCAGCAATACCTCCTCCATGAGCCTCCCTTACTAGCAACTCACGTATAGAACACTTAGGTATGCACAATAGATTACCTTTAAACAAAAACCCATCATGTAGCACATAGGAACTCATAGAACCCTTTGAAAGTTGCGCCATTATTGGTCCAAAATCACCATCTTGCTCGTAAAATTGTGTTATCAACTCTAATCCAAGCAACTTAAAGTTCAAAACACCAAGCAAAGTATACCTTCTTGACAAAGCATCAGCAACAACATTAGACTTCCCCGTTTTGTACTTTGAAGAGAAGTGAAAAGATTGCAAAAATTCAACCCATTTAGCATGTCTTGGATTCAATTTTTGTTGACCATTAATGTGCTTCAAAGCTTCATGATCAGAATGTAATATGAAGTGATTAGGCCTTAAATAGTGACTCCAATGATCCAAAGCTCTAATAATGGCATAGAACTCCTTGTCATATGTAGAATAGTTCAGTTTAGCACCATTCAACTTCTCACTAAAGTAAGCAATTGGCCTCTTCCCTTGGACTAGAACAGCACCAATTCCAACCCCACTTGCATCCGTCTCTACTTCAAATGGTTTAGAGAAATCTGGTAAGGCTAGTATAGGCGTGTTACAAAGCAACTTCTTAATCAATTCAAAAGCTTCTTGTGCCCCCTTAGTCCACTCAAACTTAGGCTTATCCTTCTTAATGCATTCGGTTATAGGAGCAACAACAGATGAAAAATTCTTCACAAACCTCCTATAGAACGAGGCTAACCCATGAAAAGCACGTACTTCAGTCACGTTCTTTGGTGTTGGCCATGATTTTATAGCTTCCACTTTAGATGGATCAACAGAAACCCCATCTTTGGACACAATATACCCCAAAAACGTCACACTTGGTACCATGAAATAACACTTTTCGAGCTTAGCATAGAGCTTTTGTTCTCGTAATGTCCCAAACACACTCCTTAGATGGCTTAGATGATCATTAACACTCTTGCTATACACCAAAATATCATCTAAATATACCACTACAAACTTACCAATGTATGGCTTTAAGACCTCATTCATCAACCTCATAAACGTACTAGGTGCATTAGTTAACCCAAAAGGCATGACTAACCATTCATAAAGCCCTAGCTTTGTTTTAAAACCTGTTTTCCATTCATCACCTTCCTTCATTCGAATCTGATGATATCCACTCCTTAAATCAATTTTTGAAAACAATTGAGAACCATGTAATTCATCTAGCAAATCATCCAATCTAGGTATAGGAAACCTATACTTGACGGTTATATTGTTAACTGCCCTTGAATCAATACACATTCTCCAAGTCCCATCCTTCTTAGGTACTATTAATGTAGGCACAGCACATGGACTCATGCTCTCTCTCACGTACCCCCTCTCCATTAATTCCTCAATTTGCCTTTGTATCTCCTTTGTCTCCTCTGGATTACATCTATATGCAGGCTTGTTAGGAATTTGAGACCCAGGAATAAGATCAATTTGATGTTCAATCCCTCTTATTGGTGGTAATCCTGGTGGCAACTCATTAGGAAACACATCTGAAAACTCATTCAACATAGGATGCAAAACCCTAGGAATCTCTGGGGCTTCATCTTGTACCTCTTTGGCTAACAACATATAGGACATAGAACTTGTTTTCAACTCCCTTTCTAACTCCTTTCCACCCACCAACAAAACACCTTTAGAATTACCCATGCTTGTTTTAGGTTTAGAAATCATCAAGGGTTTTAATGCATATGATTTTTCATTAGGGTTCTTGCGCACAATATAGACATTTGTTCTCCCATTAAACTTCACAAAACGGTCATATTGCCAAGGTCTACCCAATAGTATATGACAAGCATCCATAGGACAAACATCACAAAGTACTTGATCCTCAAATTTACCAATTTTAAACGCAATCAAGGCTTGTTTGTTTACCTTAACATCGCTTGTGTTGCTAAGCCAATGTAGCTTGTATGGTTGAGGATGTATCTTTGTAGGAATTGCGAGCTTTTCCACCAACAACGTAGATACTACATTTGTGCAACTTCCAGTATCTATGATTACATCACAAAGCTTGCCTTGAACATTACACCTTGTGAGAAAAATTTTATCCCTTTGACTCTCCAAAGGTTGTGCACTTTGAGATTGTAATACCCTACGTAACACCAAGGATTGGCCTTGTGTTTCTGGTTGGACTTCCTCCGTTTCTTCCTCCATATTTTCATAATTGGCATACTCTTCCTCTCCCTCATCCCCATACATCTCCTCCTCTTCTTCAAGGCTTTCCCCATCTACCCAATTTCGAGTTGTTGTGACCCTAGCATGAGGACAATCTCTTTGAATGTGACCTTGCCCTTTACACTTGAAACAAACAATGCGTGAATCACTACTTTGGGGCTTTGAAGTTGAACTCTTATCCTTGATGAAGGGTGGTTTAGTAACCTTATCAAAGTTTGGTTTTTGAGGAAAAGTATCACGCTTTTCTTTAGAATCATAGGTTTTGAAGTATGTCTTTGTTTTGCGTGCAACTTGTTTCTCAACCCTTGCTGCC
This sequence comes from Suaeda aralocaspica, assembly GCA_016808085.1. Lineage (NCBI taxonomy): Eukaryota > Viridiplantae > Streptophyta > Magnoliopsida > Caryophyllales > Amaranthaceae > Suaeda > Suaeda aralocaspica. The sequence goes on from PYUH01001407.1 coordinate 439,113, forward strand.
ACTCTACAAACTTCATCAAAGGTCCAATAAGGTTGTAATTCGACCTTCTCCCTTATATTTTCATCTAGACCAGCCACAAAACGAGCCACTTTGTGGTCCTCCTTCTCTTCTAAATCACAAATCATGATCAATTTTTCAAACTCCACAATGTATTCATCAACCGTTTTTCTATCTTGTTTTAATGTATGCATCTTGATGAAATTGTTTTGCTCGAAATCTTGAGGAACAAAACGTTTCCTCATCTCCTTTTTTAATTTAGACCATGAAGATATTTTTGATCTACCTTCTTTCCTTCTCTTTCTTTGTAAACCCTCAAGCCATAAACTTGCATAGGAAGTGAGTTTTAATTCCGCCAATTTATAAGACTTATGATCATCATATTCTTTGTAACGAAAAATCCTCTCAACCCTACGAATCCAATCTAGAAATTTTTCAGGATCCATACCTCCATTAAACTCAGGAATTTCGAGTTTAAGATTTCGATCATCATCCCTCATCTTTCCCTTATGTTTGTGCCTTGATCTTGGTTCCTCATCGTCACTAGAACTTGATGAGTATCCCTTTTTTGGTTTACGTACACTCCTCACACTTTCTTGCTCACTTTCACTTGATGATGAGCCCTCCTCTTGTTTAGATTTAGTAGGAGTTTTCTTGGTAGAAGCCATGATGGTTAGGACTTCATCTAAACGAGCCTTTAACTCGTCAATCTCCCCTTGCATACGTAGCTCTTTTGCTTGAGCCAAGCTCAAACCCTTCGTGAATCCTTGTGGATTTTCGTCTCCACCTTCTTGAGCCATGATAATTGATATTGAACACTTGAGATTGAATGAATCTCTCAACGAGAGCACCAAAAGTTGATGTGAATTTTGTTATAGACAAACGCCACTCACACAAAGAAAACTTAGACTTCAAATTTGATAAAGCCACGCACCACAAATCTGAACTTCTAAGGCGAATAATTAGTAGAATTTGATTAAAGCAAAGCACCCTCAAATCCTAAGAACTATCCTCACGTGAGATAAAGCAAAAAGACCACTCACTCAATCGAATTTCTCACAAGAAACTCTCAAAATTTTGTTTTCTTCGTGAAACAATAAAAACCGGAAACACTTTGTGTTTAATTACTCAAATCTGAATTTTATTGATGTATTTTACATCCTATTTATAGGCTAAACATATCACATAATATTTCAGAAATCTAAACATATCCTAACTACCTTAGATATATGGTATAACAAACTAAGATTAGGATAACAAGAAAATCTTAACAAAACCGGATACATATCTTTGCACCATATATTTTGTAATCTGATTTCTAGTCTAAATCTTAGATATTTTGCAAATCAAATCTAGCCACCATATTTCCGAATAACAACCCTAGGTTGACCAAGTCAAACAACACAAAATCCCGCGTTGACAACGTTGCCCACAACTTCAAAAATCTTTCAAAAATCCCGCCATATGCATTGCGTTGATTCTCGTTGATTTTTGTTGGACTTCCGATTTCAAGAACTTCAAGAAACTCTTCAAGATTCAATCTTTATTTCAAGAAACCTCCATTTTTGTGTTTCTCATGCTTGATTCCATCAACCTTGACTCATAAACTAATCAAGAAAATAACAAAACACCATATGGTAAAACCCTATCAAATGACGTGGGAAGAAAACCCATATAGCTCAACACTTCTAAACTACTAACTATACTTGCTTTATATTTACGTGAATAAGCTTGTGCATGTCACCATGCACACGTAGAAATCTACCCTAGCCAACCCAAGAAGCCTTGTGTCTCCATAAGCCACTAACTCCCCCAAGGTTGCTTCTTGTTTTCCACCTTCAATCAAACCCAAACCCTCGAAGTTTTGTTCATTGATATGCGTATCACTATCCATCATAACCCTCCCATATCAGCATTCTCTCCTTCCACTCAATACTACTTAACTTCGTTTCAGAAATAAAGAAAAAAATTCGGCTTCAATATCTGCAAAAACTTGCGGACCTCATTAACTGCTCGAGGGTCACCCAACCCCCTGCAGTTTAGACATATGAGAATCATTGTGCCCGGCGGAGCCGCCCCTCCGCCTCGGATGTCATTTTAACATCCCCGTTGTTGTCTTGCATGACCTCACCACTTACACCACCTTCCTCTAATCTCACTTTCTTAATACTTCCCCTACCACCATTCTTATTATTTTTGTTTGACACATTTGCCTCTTCAATACTGCCCACCACTTCCCTCCCCATCCCGACACCCATCTCTCCATTTCCCTTCCCCCCTTCATTAACTCCCTCTATCACTAATCTCATTCTCACTATCGAATGTTCCCGCAGCTCTATTGTCAGTTTATTCTCCTCCTCCCTCTCCTTACTATTCCCCCTTAAACGGTTCGTCATTGGCGACACAAGAAACCACCAACCGTATGGGAACTCAGCTTCTGTAATGTCCTCATCAAAATCCCCACACTCATTCGCTAGATGATCAAGCATGCCGCACATATAGCAAAAGTTGGGGAGCCTTTCATATTTGAAACTAATCCGTTTGACCACCCTATTAATAACAATCTTCTTACATCTACACAAAGGTTACATCTACACGTATTCGCATCGACTTGATCCAACCAGAGGCATCTGACTCATCAACCTCCATGAACGCCGCAATATGTTGGCCCAAACACATCGCCCCTTCCCTATTACGCTTTTCCATTGGTACGTTTTAGACTCTCACCCATATGTCCATATGGAAGAATTCTATTTCTTCTGGTAGCTCATCTCCTTCCAGCATTTCAGTAATAATATGTAACCGTCGAACGCCCAAGGACCACCATCAAGAACATTTTTGGTGATGAGATAGTGAAAAGAATTGGAAGACAAACAAATTTTTCGCCAAGACCCTTACTAGAATGTTCCTTGCAGGTTTCCATGCATTTTGTAAAACCATCTTCATTGCCACCGCATTAAAAACGCTATTTGTGAGTAACTTCCCCACCTGGCATAGATCCATCTTGTTTTTCATATCATCACTTAGGACTTCATCCATATCCCATTCAATTTCCTCTTCCTCTATCAATTTGAATTTTCCCATAGCAATCTCTAATGGTTACATAGTTCAGAAAACCTAACTAATAGAAGCCAACAAGACTGCGCACCAACACCGAGGAAAAACAAACATCAAAATGCAAACCCTATATCCGAAGAAAACATCCGAAGAAAAGACCCTTTTTTTTGGAAAAAACGAGAAAAAGTAACAAAACCCTAGGTCACTATCACCAAGGATAGGACACAAGATCCTAGACAACACTCAGAGGATGAGAGAAAAACCCTTAGAAATATTAGGACCTCCAAACCTATTAAGATATCAAATTTTGAACTTTAGGCGCATGCATGACATAATATGTATTTGGTTTCTTGGATTGTATGCATGAAGTGTAGCATTTTGCAAGCTGTTTCACTTAAAATGGTTGAGAATTGAGTGAAAATTAGAGCATTAAAGCTTGATGTTCATGGAGGTTATGCTGGTTATGGAGGTTGTAGTTCTTTATTTTATTGATGAAATGTGATGATTTTGTATGCTTTAATTTGTCTACTTTAGTGCAAAGTATTGGTATGAACTTCAATTTGGTCATGGCATGCTAAATTGCTCACTTCCTTGCTCATAGAAGTTGTAGTAGCAGACAAAAAAATGTAGTTTCTTGATGAGTCAGCTCGTTCGAATCGATTGAAATTGTGAGCTCATGAGTGTCCGAAACTTGGTAGAATTTGATCATTTAAGTGCAAAATGATGTTTTGATCATAATGTGATGAAAAATTGGACACTTTGAAGACATTGAATATTTTAGCTCAAATAGGCTAGTAGCGACGAAATCGGCTCATCAAGCATATTTTTCTCATTATTTGTCGAATTGTCATAATATTTGAAAAAATGAATAAAATTAAGCAAATTATATATGAAAATGTCTATAAGAAACTTCATAGGGCATGACTTCCAAGTTTTGTCGAATTGCTAAATATTGACCAAAATTCACCTTAAAAAGCCTCATTAGCTCACATAGTGCATATGAAATAATTTTAACAAGAACTTAAAATTTGGTCATTTCGTTGCAAAAATGAGTCAAATAAAGTATTAGCAGAAAAATTTGCATCTTTTTCAAGAATACTGTAAAATTTTCAATTTTGCTCAATATGTGTCGAGAAGTGATGAAACTTGGTTCAAATTTGTTGAAATTAGTAGGAACTTGCGTGAGACTTGGTATGCCATTGAAATTGTGTCTTGATCATGTTGATGGAGCTTGTATAGAATATTGTCATATTATGCGAAGGGCTCCCATATTAGCTTTTTGTTGAGTAGCGCACTCACAATATATTGTCATTTTAGGAAGAATTGTGCATTTTTCCTGAACCAGGATTGGATAGGTACTAAAATTTCTTGATCATGGCTGGAACGTTGTAAATGTTTGAGTTATTTATTTTGCACGCACCATGAGTCATAGTGCATGACTCCATTGTTCAAATACCGCTGAAACGCTGCCGACATTTACATTGACTCTGTTTCATTAATTTAATAGAATGTCTCGGATCAAGGGCGATCGTCCTATTGTTTCCTGTCTAGTGGAGAGTAGCCAATTCTCCTTCTATTCGGCTAGATGGACTCTAGATTAGCTAGTGATTCGGTAGGAGGAGCACATTTCTAGACGTCCTTCTTTTGGACGGGTAACATTGTCGTCTTTTGTATGCATTGAGATTTTCACTTTGGTAGGTTATTTTTATTTTGACTGGTGCTTCTCTTCGTCTGCAGGTGGTATACCCTAGGCGAGTGTTTGGCACTCCCTGCCAATTCCATCAGTATTATGATGCCTTTGTTAATGATACTGACATAACGAAGGCGATTAGCGATTGTGGTTTCAGGGATTTGGCCAATGCCTTTAGGGGTTTCGACAAAAACTATACTGACAACATCTTCGAGCTAGGGTTGATCGAGTTGTGGTGGGATACTACCAACTCTTTCCACTTCCCATGGGGTGAGATCACTATCACTCCCCTAAACTACGCCATTCTCACATGTGTGCCTTTCACCCAAAAACTTGTTGATGTAACTGAATCACTGCAAGCTCATTTGGAGCTTATAGTTCTGTTGATTGGGCCCGTCGCTATGACGTTGCCTAATATAGAGTATGTATCCCATACTTCCATGTCTAAAGGGTTACACATGCCTGAGAGTACCCAGGATTAAAAGGTGCAGATCTTGCTCCTATTGCTTCTTTACTGAGTTTTGGTCGGGGGCGGGTTGGAGGACCCATCTAAAATATCTACCTTCCTTGGCGGATTTATCACAAGTGCACACTTATTATGATTGTGGAGGCCTCGGGTACGCCTTCCTCCTACGAGGCATGGGCACCATGGTTCGTAGGCAATAAACGAAGGGCATGCCATCCATTGGAGGCGGATGGCGGTCTCTTTTGGTAATGTTAGTTCTTCTGTGTGTTCCATTCCTTTGTCCAAATCCTGTGCTAATTTGAACTTGTGGTTTTGAAGTGCATAAACAATGAAAAAAGATCGACATAAGTGCATAAACAAAACATCACTCACGACCAAAGGCAAAACATGGCATAAACAAAGCAAGGTATTGCCAAAACTAAACACATCAATGCATAAACAAGCGTAAAGCATAAGCATAAACTTAGTCTTCTTGAATAATTGAATACTTAGACTGAAATCTGCTACAAATTTTTGTGTAACATCATCCAAAACATATGCTGTATGACATCTAGCTTGTATTAATGCGCTTGGATTCATGCAGCATGCTGAATGATACAATTAAGTTGCCTGTGCCATGGTCTTCAATTTGTATCACACTAACTAATATTTTACATGTGTGATCAAATTTGAAATTTTGATCATTATATATGAACTATAAACTTTGATAGTTTATAAATACATGATATTTCATGCATGCATCATAAAGGAAGTAGTGTTCGTAACCACTTTCTCTCCGCATTCAAAACCATTGAATAATGAATAATCACAAAGTACCGCCTCCAAATACAAACAACAACACAAGACCCAAAGAAAGTGGCGTTCACAACCACTTTCTCTTCGAAACTTCACAAAAATCAAAAAGTACTCTAATCAATATACAACTACTACAGAACACATGAGCAACCCAAAGACATGAAAAGATTCAAAATTAAACTTAATCTTTAATAGTTCCAACTAACCTTCATTTGCTTAACATTGCCCTTCCATTCGTGCAGCTGCTTCACTATCTCATGCATGTACTTCATGACGTAGTACCCCAATCCAAACCAGAACTCTGTTGGGCGCACTGAAGGGAAAACCTCTGCTCAGTAATTCGCAATATAATGCTAAGGTTACAACTAATTAAATACATATTCTTCCCGTATTATAATACCTAGGTTATAACTAATTAAAGACTCAGGTATACCTCTACTCGTGTAACATTGAACATCAATTTTGAACTTTATTTCTTCCTTGCTCGATAAGACCTGTAAGCACTAAAATAAAACATGNCTTCTGTGTGTTCCATTCCTTTGTCCAAATCCTGTGCTAATTTGAACTTGTGGTTTTGAAGTGCATAAACAATGAAAAAAGATCGACATAAGTGCATAAACAAAACATCACTCACGACCAAAGGCAAAACATGGCATAAACAAAGCAAGGTATTGCCAAAACTAAACACATCAATGCATAAACAAGCGTAAAGCATAAGCATAAACTTAGTCTTCTTGAATAATTGAATACTTAGACTGAAATCTGCTACAAATTTTTGTGTAACATCATCCAAAACATATGCTGTATGACATCTAGCTTGTATTAATGCGCTTGGATTCATGCAGCATGCTGAATGATACAATTAAGTTGCCTGTGCCATGGTCTTCAATTTGTATCACACTAACTAATATTTTACATGTGTGATCAAATTTGAAATTTTGATCATTATATATGAACTATAAACTTTGATAGTTTATAAATACATGATATTTCATGCATGCATCATAAAGGAAGTAGTGTTCGTAACCACTTTCTCTCCGCATTCAAAACCATTGAATAATGAATAATCACAAAGTACCGCCTCCAAATACAAACAACAACACAAGACCCAAAGAAAGTGGCGTTCACAACCACTTTCTCTTCGAAACTTCACAAAAATCAAAAAGTACTCTAATCAATATACAACTACTACAGAACACATGAGCAACCCAAAGACATGAAAAGATTCAAAATTAAACTTAATCTTTAATAGTTCCAACTAACCTTCATTTGCTTAACATTGCCCTTCCATTCGTGCAGCTGCTTCACTATCTCATGCATGTACTTCATGACGTAGTACCCCAATCCAAACCAGAACTCTGTTGGGCGCACTGAAGGGAAAACCTCTGCTCAGTAATTCGCAATATAATGCTAAGGTTACAACTAATTAAATACATATTCTTCCCGTATTATAATACCTAGGTTATAACTAATTAAAGACTCAGGTATACCTCTACTCGTGTAACATTGAACATCAATTTTGAACTTTATTTCTTCCTTGCTCGATAAGACCTGTAAGCACTAAAATAAAACATGTACCCAATTAAACACAAAAATAAAATAATTGAATAATAATTTCTGTTAAAACATGAATCATAATGATAATGACTTACAGGTCAAAAACATTTTCACAACTCAATTGGTGTGGCTCATGTTGAGCCAATGGGTCGAATAGATAAATTACCCCCTCACATAAATCAATTGCCATGAGAATCCAATGATTGCTACATAAAACACGATAATTAATCATTTAATTCAAATTTAACAAGTTGTCTACAAATCATGCAAACAGAAAAATATATTTGTTAATTAGCATAAACTTCATACTTTTCATTGTAAGGGACTAAAATAAGGCGAGCTTGTGAATCTTTGTTCCGTAACTCATACAGGAAAGATCGTTTCACATAGCCGACTACCTCCAGAAAACTTCTCTTGCATTCGACTCCGGAGATTCTATGGGAACACAAAAATGTAACGTACTCCCCGTCGAATGTGGATATCAATTCTTCAACTAGATTGCTATAATTGAAAACAAAGTATTCGTAAATCACAGCATAAAGGAACATCACATGCCACCCTTTGAAGTTTACTATATATTTGAATCTTTCAATGCATGATGCAGTTCTTCCTCAAACCATTTTGCAAATGTCTAATTATGCTCTTTCATTATCCAAAAAGGAGTTTTATTTGGATTGCGGACACTCAAGTCATTCATATGCTTTTCCAAGTATGGGTGAACATCCGAAAGGTGTTGTAGAACACGACGATGAGCTATAGAAAACCTTTGAGAGGGAGGTTTCATAACCCTGCGACCGATTGTTCCGCGGCCCTGAAGTCTACCTTCATGACGTGACTTTAGAAGTCCTATGTCCTTAGCATTTTTCATGAAATCAGCACAAAATTTTGAAGCCTCCTCGGTCGCATATCTTCTCACCCTGCTCGCATCAAGCCTTGCCCGGTTCATAACCATCCTTTCCAAGATACCCATGTACCTCTCAATAAGGTACATCCAACGCAAAAAAACGGGACCACAATATTTAATTTCACGCACAAGGTGCATGATGACATGAACCATTATGTAAAAGAAAGAAGGTGGAAAATACATCTCAAATTTGCATAATGTCTCCACAAGATCATCCTATATTTTGTCAAGCTCATTTGGATCAATTACCTTACTACATATCTTATTAAAAAAAAAGACTTAACTACACAATAGGTTCCCTAACATGCTTAGATAACAGTCCTCGTAGAGCAATGGGCTGGAATACTTGCATCATGACATTGAAATCATGGGACTTCATACCAATCAACTTGTTATCGACAAGAGAAACAAATCGTTTTATGTTTGAAGAGTATGCAGAAGGCACCTTGGTGTCATACAAACACTCACTGAAGGTCTTTTTCTCTTCTTTGGACAACGTGTATCCAGCAAGTGGTAAATATGCTTTGCCCGTAGAATCTTTGTACTTCGGCCACAACTTGGGTCTCGAATTTTCAAGCTGTAAGTCTTGCCGTGCTTTGAGACCATCGTTTGTGTTTCCGGACATGTTTAGCAAAGTCCCAATTATTGAGTCACACACATTCTTTTCAATATGCATGACATCAAGGCTATGTCTAATGGTTAAGAACTTCCAATAAGGTAAATTCCACCAAATAGATTTCTTTTTCCATAGAACATCCTTATCCTTTGGAGCATGCTTCTTTCCCGGATTTCCCTCCTTTGCACCTGATACTCGACGCTTTATCAGACCCTTTTCCATACCCTCAATTCTGCCACTTTTACCATATACTGTAGTCACATTCTGCATTTTGTCATAAAATTGCAATCCAGACTTTGGCTCAACAGCTACCCTATTTTCAATCTTCCCGTTAAATCGCGATTTCATCTTTCGATATGGGTAATTGCGGGGGAGCCATTTTCTATGATTCCTGTACACATTCTTATTGGAGAACTTGAGATAATCATCATCTCCATCTCACACACCGGCCTTGCGTATGCACCTCTTGTTTTATAACCAGACAAGTGTCCATATGCCGGGAAATCATTTATGGTGGTCATAATCATTGCATGGCAGGTAAAATTCTGACCTGTATTTGCATCAAACATAGGAACACCTTCATTCCACAATAGCATCAAATCATTAATCAAGGGCGCTAAGTATACATCTATGTTATTTCCAGGTTGCTTAGCACCAAATATAAGGAGTGACAACATTATATACTTGCGCTTCATGCAAAGCCATGTAGGTAAGTTGTATAAAGTCAACAAAACAGGCCATGAACTATGTTGCGTGCTGAGTGAGCCATAAGGATTCATGCCATCCATACTTAATCCAAGCCTAACGTTCTTATGCTCATTACGAAACACAGGGAATTCTTTATTTATGTCAAGCCATTGTTTGCAATCAGCTGGATGCCTAATTAGTCCATCTTTCTTCCTAGCCTCATCATGCCACACCAAGTTCTTAACATCACTCGAAAGTGAAAAAAGTCTCCTAAACCTTGGAATAATCGGAAAATACCATAACAACTTTGCTAGAGGAGATTTCTTACTACTACGTTCACCACCTTCCACTACCTTGTAGCGTGACACTCTACATTTCGGACATGCATCCAAGTTCTCATACTCTTTTTGATAAAGCACACAATCATTAGGACACACATGTATGTTGGTGTACTCTAATCCTAAGGGGTTGATAAATTTATTGGCATAGTAGGCAGACTTAGGCATGGTATTATCATCAGGACACATGTCCTCAAACGCTTCCAAAAATGCGCTGAAACACGTATCAGGGACACCATACTTAGCTTATATATTGGACAAGCACAACACCGTTGAATGCTTGGAATACTTAATACAACCGGGCCAAAGCGGAGTTTCAAAAGCATTTGACAAGTCCTCAAACATGCGAGGATGATCAGTGAGATGGTCTCCAATCGAATCCATCATATCATTCATCTGATCTTCCTCCATGTCGTCATTATCATACTCCATGCTTTCATTACCCACAATAGGATTACCACCTACCACAAAGTTAATATTGGCACTCCCAGATGCTAAAGTTTCACCATGCCAATACCAAGTTTCTTAATCGGCCATAAACCCATGACGAAACAAGTGACTCTTTATCAAACTTATGTTAGACCAATTCTTCCCGTTACAACAATCACGACAAGGGCAACATATCAATTGTTTCTTACACAGGCTATGTTCTTGTAAGGCTTGATTTTGTAATGCAGCTTCACAAAATTCCTTAACCCCCTCTTGAAATGCAGTTTGTTGTCGATCACCATACATCCAAGTACGATTCATTTCTAACAACAAAATTAAACAACAAATTCTAACACGACAACTACATAGTAATAGAGTAAGCTCACATAAAATAGACATATAATACATCACAAATTACAAACATATCAATCCAAACTTCATTGCATGGACAATCAATGCAATCAGCAGGGTCCCTTATCACTCCAACCTAACCCATCCTTGCACATGTAATCTCATTAACAAATATTTAGCTTGTTTTTAGTTCTATAGAAAATTCGGCAGCATCTGCCTACCGTTCTTCAAGTGCACGATGTACACGAATACTCATATACATATGCACTCGAAGAACAAGTAGAGACATGACGAACCAAAATTCCTTTAGAACCAAAACGAAGGGAAATATTTGCATCCTAAATGAGATTACACGTGCAAGGACAGTCCCAAACCGAGGACTATTCAAGACGTATTCCTAATCAATAAGTCTTGAACGGGTATCTAGGCTTATGGTAATGCAACATAATATACAAACCATTAAATACATGCTAAATTTTACATTAAAAACACATACCACAATCCAAACAATCAACCTCATTTTAAAGAGAGAAATACCACATGCCAACAAGTCTTATTAATACGAAGCAAAAATTAAGAAGTCAACATATTTTTACAAAGTATTATCTTTTCAACTAAACTCACCTCTTCTTCTCTTGATATTCAATTGGTATTACTTGAACAAGGCTCGATCTGAATTGATGCCTACAAATGCATAAAAGCCATAAGAAGGTATAAGAAAGCAACATTATAGTTAATCATGACCCCTCAGTTAATATTATACAAGCAAATTTAATAAAAGCTAGCCTTGTATTGCGAAACAAGATTAATAAAGCAGATGCAACATTAAGTCCAACTTTCTTATTATTTAATTGCTTTAAGTAAATATGAGTAAATATGAACAAGCCCTAAAACAATGATGTCCACTGTCAAGCCTTATAATTGCTAACACAAAGCAGAAAGATTTGAGTAAGTAAATAGCTCCGTCCAGGAAAATAAGGATAAAATGCAGCAATTAGAAAGGTAAAAGCAGCAACTGCAGTTTTGAAAACTCCCTATGTCGAGCTAAAAGCTTGGGTTTCTTAGAAGAAAAGTTGCATATAAAACTTCATAACAACACCAACAGAAGTAGTACATCAAAACAAACGAATGCAGCATGGTTAACACATGAAGAAGGATAAATTAAGAACTCAAACGACTTTTGTTTACAACTTTCAGGAGTTGTACATTTTGATTGCCCACAAAATAGGTCCCACATAACCTCCATCACAATTTTAAGTTTCTTGTTACTTTGTCCTGCATTATAAAATGATTCCTATCCAAAGTTGTTCCTATAATTTTGTTTTATCTTCAGATCTAATTAGCCAAAACAAACCCCCAAAATAAATTAAAGCTTAGCAGATCTAATACCAAAAAAAAAAAAATATTCCCTTAGACTTTCTAACATTCAAACTAACAAAAAATGATTGATAGAAAATAAAATAACCCCTAGAAAAGTGTTCAATAGCTTCAATTCCAACAAATTCATTGCTTATTTGACAATATCCTACAACAACTAATTCCTACGAAGTATATTGAAGCTACATATAAAATAAACATCTCACTAAAATAGCAATTAATACTTTTAACAGCAACTAATTTCTGTATTATAACTAAATAAATAAAACCAACTTAAAAGAAAAATTGTAAATGTAAAACTTCTGTTTTGTGTGCAGCTCGTTAAAAGAACAACAACAAAAACCCAGAAAAACAGAATAAAAATTGAAGCTTTAAAACTAATCCAAAAAAAATCAAAATCTTCAATAACCAAAAACCAAACTCAGAAACATATAATACCAAAATCTTCAATAACCATAACAATACTAATTGAACGAAAAACCAAAAAAAAACAAAAAACAAAGACAGATCTAAAATCCAACGATATGATAAACATCAAAAAAACATAAACTAATTCAACGAATTTCAACTGAACTAATAACAATATTTTTTGTCCTCAACAGCTCTTCCCTTTGCGGCAGATTTTAAGTGGATCAACTGATGAAAATAAACCT